>CAJNOL010000863.1:17690-38578 GCA_905250125.1 Rotaria sordida
TTGAGCCACTTTTATACAATGTTGCTAATGCAGCATTGAGAATATTACCCAGGTCGAGCATTGCGATGACCAGATACGACCGTATACGATGTACTATCGTATACTGTTATGGACCAATCACAATTCAGTAGAACTTTTCTTGCTTATTATAAGGACAATACCTAGTCATGTTCGGGTTGGTTCTAGGGTTATCGAGGTCGCTCTATCGAATGAGGGGTATGTGTGTGGGGTCTCTCCTTATCTATAGCTGAGAACTTGAATCTCGCAATCTGATTGGTGAATTAAAATGGACCAATGAGATTTGAGGGTCGCTTGTGGGATTTGTTACGAAGACAGTTATTAATGATGTTTGAGGGTGACTGTTCGTTCGTGTTATCAAAACAGCTATTAATCATGTTTGGGTCGATCCTGGAGCACCGAGGGTTCTCTTCGAAATTACCTAAATATGAGTAGCTCTGGCTTTCGTATTGTTGAGAAATCGGATTCAGTGCTGTGAGTCGTGAATTGGAATAGATCATGAATCCTTTAGAGTAGCTTTAGTTTGTCGACAGCCAGAAAGAATTGCTATTTGCACTGGCGACTTGCAATCGGCGTAATATGAAAAAGACTGTAAAAATCTGATTGTAATCGGATGTTTAATGCATGTTACTGCTACCTGTGCTATGACTCGAACGAACTGTAACCTGTGCCGCATTCATATATATGTGGTGGACAATGTCTCAGAAAGACTGAAACAATTCGATTTTTCCATCGAATTGTTGATACACAGAAATGGATTTTAATCCAAAAAATAATGGTTCTCTATCAGGCCAGTTACAGTGGACACAGACGATGCGTTTCCATATTTTCCAATGAATGTATACAGTTGCCGTATTGCTACGGAAGTCGTTCACGGCGGCATTCTACGGGCATCGTTTATAATGGCCGTAATATGTCGTAAAATAGCATCTACGACTGTTGTAAACGGCTACCACGAACAGTTGAAGTATACGATATCTAACGGTGTTTGCCGAGCAAAGTATATAGTCGCCGTATTGTTACACTAGTGGTTTACGGTGACCTTTTACGGGCATTGTGAGTGGGTGTGGATGTGAATCTTTAATTCTTTTATAACCACACACCCAGACCCACACCCACACACTTTTTATTTTCGACATTTTTCTTTTTCGCCATTTTTATTGTCGACATTTTTACTTTCGACCAAATTCGGGAGAACCATATTGACGCATATTATTTGAGAGATTTCAATATGATAACACAGAATCGAAATAAACGCTGGTGACATTGATTATTCGAACAATCTCGAGAATTTTCAATATTCATGACCATTTTCCTTCTTGACAAAAACTAAAAATGCGGTATGTGTTTTTGTGCGCGAACTGAAGTTAATTGATGATCAATAAATATGATTGAGAATAAATTATAAAATATGAATTGACAAGAACGAAACATTTTCTCGGTGCGAGAAACCGAACATGAATTTATAAATTATGTCTTTGTCTGAAATTCGATAACAACATTTTTAATTTTCGTATCTAAACAATCGAACGTTCTTTTTTAAATACAATCAAATTCATTACGTAATATTGATGTAAATAAGATTTTATTTTTATTCGAACTAACTAATCACGAAGATTTCTCTATTTGAAAAATGTTCATCATGAAATTTTGTCTTGAAAAGTTTTATGTCAAGATTCGATTCTCGGATGACTCTTTATTTATGATACGATGAAATTTTTCATCTAAGAATGCAACTGAGAAACCAACTATGGAACTTTGTCTGACCATGAAAGTATCTTATAAAAATAATGTCATTTTTTTCTTACCATTGAAGTTTGTTTTTTATTGTATTTTAGATTCTATTGTTTTTCATTTTAAACAGATGTGTATATATATATAGTACTCGATCTCTACTATACAAGCGCATAATCAAACTATATTAGCATTGTGTAGTTTTCTTCTTACAATTTCTAAATTTATCATTAAAATTTCGTTTTTCTTCATATAGAAAATACTTTAACTTTTTTCTTTTATTGATCTTTTCATCATTTGTGTCATCTTGTCAGTTAATTTAAACTGATCTTTAAAAGTTAATTTCATCTTCTTTTTAAAAGATAATCAAGAAATATCCGATAGAATTTTCTTTCGAAAATCGAAATTTGCAGAAAGAAAAATAAAGTCTCGAAATAAATTAACAAAGAAAACAATCAATCTCATTGAATTATAAATATTTGAAATATATCCAGCCGTTCACTCAAATATTTTAAGAAGTTAATTATCGACTTTGTTTTTTTTTCTATTGGTAAATCAAAGATTTTTATTAAAAATGAATAAGAGATTTAATGATTAATAACAAATATCAACTGAAAACGAGAAACTTTTATTTTTTAATTTTCCGTTCATATATAAAAAGTTAAAAATCTAGACAAAAATAAATGAATGAATACCATTCAATGAAAAAGATTCTTTATGGAATTTCTTGTTTCATAATTAAATTTATAAAGTTTTTCAATTTTCGTATTTGTAAATTCAAATTCAATTATAGTTTGACTTTTATTAAAATTAAACATAAACATAATAAGTTAACTTGATAAGAAATTTTCATAAATCAGTTTGAACTCTTGACAATGAGAATTTCAATGAATTCTTTTTCTTTTTTTGACAATTACAACTCTATGAGATTATAATTCATCAAAACGAAAATCTCTTTCAAAATAAATCAGATAATAATTAAAATTTCATAATCGATTCAAATTCTTTTTTTCAGATATTTTTTCATAAACTTTATTAGTCAAAATTAAAATCAAGTTGAGATTTATCATAAGAATAGAAACACGTCCATTTTATATACAAAAAAAAACTCATCCATTGAAATTTCCCTTTCAATAATTTAATAAGAAGTTTAAGTTAAAAAAAAGAAAGTATAGAGACAGTGAAATGAATAAATGAGATAAATAAACATAAATCTATTCAATTGATTCAATAGAATAAAATCATTGAAATATTCAAGGTTAGTTACGTAAATGGACTAAGGTATAATTGCTGATGTCCTGAACATAAAATATTTATTCAACGAAAATAATTGTTAATAAATTCAAAATAAAAACTTACAATAAGAAAAACAGCTGCAAGAGCAAGAATTTTCATTTGAACGTCAAGATTCAATGGAACTAAAATTTCTTTTCTTTTTTTTTCTTTTTAATAAATTGTTTATCTACTTACAATTCAATGTAAAAGCAACAGGATTTGCTAAATTTATTTTCATACTTCCAAAATATTCTTTGTTAATCGCTCCAATTTCTGTACTTTGGTCGGTCGCCAACAGCTGTCAATGAAATAAATAGAGAATGTTTTTTCATCACTATAATTAATATTAATTTATTCTAAGTATTATTTTCTATCGAATGTCTTTTTTATGAATTAAGTCTTTCAAATAAAGTTTTTCTTATAGTGTATGTATTTTGACAACCACAAGAATAAGGTCCATTAACAATGCAACATGGACCGATTATTGTTAATATTGATTGATTATTAACATCTTTAAGAGTATATTTCATACTAGATGCACTTCCTCTTTTCAAAAACAAAAACATAATAATATTAACAAAATGAAAATATTTATCAATTTAAGAATTTTCTTACTGTTGTTCAACAGTACCAATGATTTGTCCTGGTGGTGATGCAACAGTTGCTTGTTGCATACAACTTTGACAACTTCCAAAACAAAAACATCCTGAACAAGCTTGTAATTCACGATGAATTCTTATGAATTCCTAAACAATTCGACAAAATTTAATTTTGAAAATATAAAAAACCAAGTTTTAATCTCGAATTACTCGATCATTATTGTCGAGAACACGCATTGTAAATTGTCGCTCATTTCTACAACAAATACGTTGAAATAGATCTGATTCTTTAATAAAATATTTTCAATAAATATTGTTAAAATATCTTTATCAAAATATAATCTACCTTCATATGCAGTAAAAAGTAATTGAGATCGATTGTTAAAAATTTCATATTTCGCTCGCATTGGAATATTGATCAATTCTGAAAAGAAAAAAAAACAAAAATTTTAATAAAAGCAGAAATAAAATAAAACCAACTTTGTTACCTTGCTTAAAAGAATATTCATGATTAATCGACAATGAATCAACAGATTTTGAACCTTCTATTCCTTGATGATCACCTATTGGTACTGATGTTCATGAAAAATTTTCTTCTCTTGTTCGAGACATCGATTTTTTTTTAATCTAAATAATCAACTAATCCTTCTCAATTAATCACTTGAATAAACATCAAGATTATAAGCATAGCAAATGTTTTTTTCTTATTGTCAATTTATTGATTTTATAATTTAAAAAGAACTTCGTTTTATATCTTCTAATACTGTTTTACATTTTATCATAGATCTGAAAAAAAAGTAGAAAAACGAATTGAATTGTCACATGATACTCTCAAAGAACATACGTTGGATAAATTTTTCTTTAGAAAAGAATCGTGTCACTCAAAAGTAAGAGGAAAACAATGTAAAGCGCATTGACTATGTAGTTGCTATCATCGTTGTTTTTCAGTCTTTCCTCTTTTTTCATATTTAAGGTTTTTATGCGTTCTATATGAAGAATGTCTTATAAAAAAGTCGTTAACGTTATTTTATCACTGACGAAAAAAAAAGGCAGAGAGGCAAAGAGAACGACTAAAGTAACAAGAAAATAGGTCACTATTAATGACAGAAAGACAGATGCGAAAAAAAGGTCTCTTTTTCTCTTGATTACTTGCATTATGATTATTACTCAAAATAAGTCAATAGAAAAGTTTCTTCTTTCTTTATAAATCACTGTTATTAAAATAGTTTTATTCAATATTCGATCAAGATTCATAAGAGAATATTATTTTAACATTAATTTATCTCAAATTTGCATCTCTTACATTTTGTTTTTTCATTACTTGTCCTACATATTTTCGTTTAATAGTAATATGACTAAGAATTGATCATGTCATAGTGATGTTAAAAGAAAAAAGAATAAAAGATAAATTTATATCAATATTCTTATTAATCATTTTTTTATTTTAATACACCTCTTTCGATAGATTTCAAAAGATAGAAAAACTGGCATAAGAAATAAACTAGCTTATAGAAATTCTTCAATACACATAGATATTGAACATGTCGAAAAGGAGATTTATGTAAAAGATTCATTCGAAAAACAATCAGTTTGTTAGTTAACTTTGAAAGTTTCGCATTTTTCATACAGAACTTTATGATACGCATGCAACATTTGTTCCAGATTGAAAATTAAAAAAAATTCTTAATTTAAAAATAGTCTTAATCATGTTGATCAAAGAAAAAGTATATTTTCGGCGATCTAGATATTACAATAACAAATGAACATTTGTATAGATTATACAAATGTATAAAACCTGTATTTAAATATGAATATCTTTAGATCTTAAGCGATCAATTATGTCTTAAATGATTTCTACCAGTAATGTTTACAATGTTATTGTAAAAAGGCTAATTGACTATCAAAGAAATAAAAAACACTTATAAAGACTTACATGTCCATAACGGACATTAGTTAAATGAAAGCAAAACTGATATATGTCGGCACAGGTATACCATAAATGTTAAAAATGGCATAGATAAATAAGCTACTTTTTGATGAAGAGTAAAAGGAAGAATCGGTAGATCTTGGTGAAGCCATTTATAAATAAGACAAACGAATTGCTAAACAAAGAAATAGGCGGTAAATATATCAACTTCATACTACATATAATTGTATTTAGTTTTTTTCTTTTCTAACTCTGATAAAAAAAGCTTGACAATTTCTTTAAGCAATACCTTGCAACACGACATCTCTAGTCTATATACCATTACTTTCATCTTCTGATTTCTCTCAAATTATATTTTACGAAAATATTAGCAAAAGCATTTCAATTTTTCACAGCGAAAAATGATATATTGATCTAGTTGGTCAAACAAGAAAAACTAGTTCAACCATATTTAGTATTCTGTTGGATAATGCGATGTTGAATCTCATTTTAGATCAAGGCATTGAATTCCTGCTTTCTATTTCCTACAATCTTCCCAAGATTCCCAATAGAAATCTGACGGAATGATTAGCGTGGGATTTGATTAAATTCTCTACAAGACGAAGATCTAGTGAATAAGATAGTTAAGGCAGGCAGTGTTCTATCCATTTTCCTTCTCGTCTTTTATGAGTCCTGAGATGTATTTAGGATGATAATTTTGCATAGAAAGGCATTGATTGGTCCAGTTTAAATTCTTTGATTGATGTCAATAGATTTTTTACCAAAACATCTTGATAGAAATATTTGTTCATGGCACACGTCAAGACATACAATATTTCAATGCCTTTAGACAAGTAATTTGGCTTCAATATGGACGTTTTGCTACAATTTTACTTAGTAAATCACTACTCTGTTGATGTTTAATCACTAAATTCCTCAGGATCTTCGCATACATTTAGTTTGGTTAACAAGTCAGTTGTATATTTAAGGTGTAATTAAATATTTCAGAACATTCTGATAAATAATTCAGTAATTACTAGGCCTTTCGTACAATAAAATAGATATTTTCTCTGTATGAAACAATAATTTTTTTTACGGAAAATCTATATTGTTGGTTTATTTGTCAGCAAAACAACGATTAAAAGAAATACAAAGCTGAAAATAATAGCATGTTTATTAGAGGTGACATGCTACAAGGCACTGCTCATAGGAGTACCTAAGTCTGTTCTTACAATACAAGTACAAGAAGAAAAAACCATCGGAGGCGAACCAATAATTATTTGACACACTGAGTAAATCATTTGAAAAATTCAATTTTGTTTTTAAAGCTTTGAATGATCTATTAGGATATTATATTCGAGACATAATTATATCAAATAGAAAAAAAAAGTTTGATTATACTTTTTTCAAAACTCTAAATAATGGGTTCATATTATATAGTGAAAAAAAAAATTCTTATTTTCTTTATTACTTACATTTGATGCTATCTTGACCAAAAATCAGCAGATAATACAGCTCGATACGGTTGTTGAAATAGTTCGGGCATTAATCTCAGAGGTCAATTAAATATCAACCAAAGTACATATCAAAGTATGTCATAATTAAACATAAACAGGAGATATACCATACAACCACTTGATTGATTCACAATAATTTGTATTAACAGAAATTTTTTATAATATTTCTGATAGAAATCAGTACTAAAAGCTTCATTTATGGAAAAAATGAAAAGATCAATGAGTAGATAATGTTGAATTATTTTACATGATATATATATTAATGATTTGAAATGTATATCATATATTATATGTTCAGTAAAAATAATTTCTTTTTTCTTTTTCTTAAATTTTTTAACACATAAAGGTAATGTATAAACGCGATAAAAGAATAATTCATGTTGAATATAAAAAAAAAGATCAGCAATGAAATTCTTTTCGTCGAATTAACATCCATTCACATGTTTTTTGTGCATAATAAATTCCAAAACTTGCAATACATGTATTAAATACCCGTACATTACAAAAAGGTTGATAAGTTGCAATAAAAAGTAGACAGATAATAATTGGAATTGTGAGAATCCATTTCGATATTTTTGAAATAGAACAATTGAATATAGAAAGAAAAAAAATAGAAAATATAGAACAGTTAATGCTAAACTTGCCGGCAAATAGATTTGTTTTACATCATCAACCGAAGAAAACAAAAGATTATTCAAGTGTTGTAAACAATACATGTGTGATTTGATGTTTTTCTTCTTCTCTTAGCAATACAATGATAACATGGGAAACAGGATGAAAAAAAAAAATTTTTTTTTTGCGTCTTTCTTCTCTTTCATCGTATTTGTATATGAGAAGTAATTGGTGTATTTATCGATACACTACGGGATACTTTTTATTTTGAGATTAAAAAGTTTTCTTTATAAAAACATTTAAATAATGGTTTTTTAAAGTTTTTTAAAGATCAATTACATAAAATGATTCTTAAACAAAAAAAAAGAAAATATGTTCTAAGCTGAAATAAAAACATCTCCATTTTGTAAATGGGTTATGGTCGGTAGATGATTACGTTTTTTTGTATAATTATGATTGTTATTATCACATTTATTTGTTGTCAATAATCCATGATAAATAAATGTATCGACACATGATAATAATAGTGATTATATTTGCAATGATGTTCGTCATTGTCTTTTACCGAGTCGTTGATATTGTCGATGAAAACGTGGTGATAAATTTGTTTATGCAATAATACCATGAATGAATGTCGGCCTTGTTATTAGATAATTTTTATAATGTTGTGTATAATCAGTTGATATAGCCATTGATGTTGATTGTGTAAATGATGATGATGATGAAACTATCTTCTGATGATGATAATAAACGACATCGAGATGTTTTAATAAGCATTACAATAATAAATATAATAAGAATAAAACATAGTAGACTAACAATAGTTATTATAATTAAAATACAAATAAAACTTGTTGTCATTGAATGAATTTCTATTGCTGGTGATGAAAATAAACACAACATTGATGGTGTTGAAGATAAAAACGATTCATTTCGTAATTTTTCATATATATATATATTTTTTTTTTGAAATGTTAGTAATGGTCGACATTGATTATCATCACAAACTGTTTCTATGAAAAATTCATTAAGAAAAACAAAAAAGAAGATCTATAAAATATTAGTTTACCTGTCGGACATTTTCTTATATTTAATCCAATATCATTTTCATCATCAAATCGACATTTTTTCGCGATTTTACAACGCATGAAGAGCTACAAAGAGACGATTTTTTTTTGAAATCAGTGGTATTGATCGAATATGTGGTCGGCATCCAGACACTTTCTATCAAGTAATATCTCGTAGAACAAATAGAGATACTCTCTTGAATATATGATTATTCTTCATTCGATCATTGTTGGGCTACACACATGATTGCATATAATAACAAAGAAAAGTAAACACATGAAGCGCATGAGCAAGCAAACATCATTTAGTGTCAACTTTCACCAAAGAATATATACAAATCTACCTCCCATCTTTTTCATAACAATCTTATTTAAAAAAAAATTAAATGAGCAATAGACAACCTCTGATAAATGCATCCAATAGATTTTCTATTGATGACGATAATGAAAGTAATGTAAACAAGAAGCAATTCTTGCATAATAGGTATGATCCAATAAACAATTAACTTCGAGCAAAATATCATGAACTTATCATTTTTCATAGCTTTTCTGATTGGCGCAGATGCTTCAGTAGAAAAAAGAACGATAATGAATACATGAAACTAGATGATGATACTGAACATAATGACAAAAATGAAGTAGTTGGTGTTCTTAAGTTGGTAAGTGTATTTCGACAAAATACAAACTAATAGATGTATTCGATTTTATTGTAGTTTCGGTTTGCATGTGGTATCGATTATATCCTCATGTTAATTTCAATATGTCTAATAGTGCTACAGGCGTGTGCTATTCTCAATAATCTAGTTCTCTACGGTCGGCTTACAGGTTTATTTGCTGTTGAATCATTTGGTCATAATTGTGAACATCAAGGACGAAAATCAATTGCATCTATTAAAGATAACAAAACATATCTTTTAGATATTGAGCTCAGTGTATTAAACAATATTCTGTCGAACAAGTACGAAAATAAAAACGATTATTAGTTACCATGTGCTTCTTTTGTTTTCCTTGTGCACTTTTCATCTTAGACTACGCGATAATAATGATGTGATTTTGTTATCAACTTTAGCTACGTTAATGCCTTCATTGCGAGAACAAGTTATGAATTATATTCATTGGTTATTCAGTAAGTTAAATGAATGTAGTACTTTGATTATACCAGATAACGAAAGTTGTTCTCTATTTTTTCTTTGCCAATGTAGTTATTGGTCCTGTCCTATTTGTGGCCAGCTCGATGGCATATTTTATTTGGACCATTACTGCGAAACGACAGATATTTCGTATGAATATTTCCCTCTTTCGATCACTTGTTCAACGCGTATGTCAAATAAACTTCTATTAACACATGAAATTTTACCTAAAGCTTCATTCCAATCGCTTCTTAAAGTTTCTAAAAACGTGTAACACCTTGTGCCCATTCTATTTAAGAAATCTTCTCCATTCTCAAATTAGTGATTCTAGAGTACCCACTAGATAAGAAAAACCTGTCTAGATAAAGATTATATATAAGTATTGAAATTGAGAGTATTTTGCTTTCAAGTTACATCGAAATTAAATTGATCGTTGTACGCATTTCAACTCGGAGCAGGCAAATTCATCTACGAAATTTATAGTGAAATTGAGTTACCTTTCTAGAAGACGTCCCAAGACATCCCCATCTGATTTCAATGATTCATTATCTTTCAATACTAAGTAGTACTCTAGTAGAAACTCTAAAGTGATATCATTCTCTATTACTATTTGAAAGAGTTATTGACCTTGTATCACCGCTATTTACCAGAGAATCCTGTAGAGGAACCCGGTTGTCAGAAAAATTGTGTTTTTAAATTTTTCTTGAAATTGTCTCTATTTCAAGGTCTCACATACAGCATTTTGTAGGAAGAACTTCAGAGTTCTAAACTCCGTATTTTTGCGATGAAAAGTTTTCAAAACGCTACCACGATTTTTCTGACCGCCAAGCGTCTTACAAGAGTCTTTGGCAAATAGAGGCTTTGAAAATTCAATAGCTCCTCCAATGTTTCAATGAGGACTGATATTATTTTATAGTTTTTTTTCTGATATTGTATATTGTATCTGTAGGCGAAAGTTTATTAAAATCGACAGGGGTCGTCTGGAAGTGTTCGGTTATTAGACCACTGTCATTATAAAACTTGATATTTGAAGAGTACAGTCTCAATCGAACTGGCATTATCTTACGTCAGAGTTGAAGTAACGTTTAAACTAATAGATCTTTATCACTCATCAACAAAATGTCTCTTGACTTAGTAACTTGTCAAGTAAAAATAAAAGAATCATACAGGGAAAACATTCGCCACTGAAGAAAATGTAAAATGATTGAATCTTTTAGAAAAAATCAGTTAGAGCATGACTTTTTACAGCCAAAGTTACAGTGAAATTCTCCAGAAGTATAAAGCTGAAGCTGCTCTGCAGTTATGAAAATATAGATGAAAACTAATTCGATAAATAGAGAGTGAATTAGGATGAAGTTCAGTTCAATCAATCCATCTTTGACTGTTTATCCCTTTCTCTGTTTGTAGAACATATCTTATATGGATACCAAATCGACTAATCAACTCAATGCTAAACTATTCGAGTAAATCATTCTAATATTGTCTATCAAATAACTTCATTTGATTTAATTCTTGCACAGTAACATAAACAAGATCGAGAAAGGCATTGGTTTTGAATTCTTACTAATTCTTGAAATGGTTTTCGCTCTCATCAGTATTTTGATCATATCTTTCGTGGTCAACTGGCAATTGACTTTGGTTATGCTATGCTTCATACCTTTTATCCTTGGCGGTTCATTTGTGTTTTCTAAGGTATGAAATGTTGTTCAATATAACTATCAAATCTAAATGCATTGTTATAGATCACTTCTAAGGAAACAATGAATGAGTTAAACACATACTCGAGAGCAGGACAAATCGTTCAAGAAGTATTTAGTTCATTGAGAACTGTTCTTTCTCTTAATGGTACCAAATTTGAGCAAAAGCGGTAAGCAAATATACAAAAGATATTTAAGACATATCAGAAGTAGTAGGGGAGGTATCTTAATTTTGTTTTAAATCTCAAAAAAAATTTTCCTTTATACGCTCTAATACTGAAAAAATGCTCTACGTTTCTCTGATGTTTGATCATACTTCAATGAATATCGTAATAATAAAAAAACGAAGGAGAATAAAAACAAAGAAAACGTCGAGAAAAGAATGTATGCCAAGAAGAAAATATGATCTGATATTACTGTTACATTTTATAATATACATCTCTTATTGCAGTTCCACTATTATGACATAAACTAAAGAATGACCAAACATCAAAGAAATGGAGAAAATCGTTTTTTGCTATCATAAAATATTGAGAGAAAGTTTCTTTAAACTTTTTGTAATAAATTAAACTACTACCACCATCACCACTTTTGACTTGTACCGAGTAGTTTACTTATATAATGAGATAAAACATTCTCCAATTTTATTGCATGTAGATATGAAAGAGAATTGTATCCTACTCGTTGGAGTACTATACGTAAAGGTGCAGTATTCGGGCTTTTTACTGGATGGCTATCTCTAACAGGCTACTTAGTTTATGCCGTTGCGTTTATCGCTGGTTCTCTTCTTATGTCACAGAAGAATCAACATATTTTAAATATCAGCGATATTCTAATTGTGAGTAAGCCATAGCATCACTTCTAATGCAAATGAATATACGGCTACTATCTTTATGCAGATCGTCAATATCTTCGTAACAGCCTTTACATTCTTCAGTTTTATTGGTCCTTTTCTTCAGTCGTTTTCAGAAGCTCAAGGTGCAGCAACATCGGTATTTCGACTCCTTGACGAGGTAAATATGAATGACTTGAGATATCACATGAATATCAATGTTTTCTATTTATTCACATGATATAGGGAAATGACGCTAGTATCAATGAAAAAGAAGTATGGCAAGAGGATACAGAAGCAATTTATGATATCAATGGTGATATTGAATTTGAAAATGTCGCCTTTACGTATCCATCTCGGGAAGGGGTAACAGTTCTGAGTAATCTTTCTCTTGTGGCTCGTGTTGGTCAGACAACTGCACTTGTAGGTTCAAGTGGCTGTGGTAAGTCTTTTCGAAAACAAAACTGTTCAATTAATCTAAGGTGCATTTATAATTTATTCGTAGGAAAAAGTACATGCATATCACTGTTTCTTCGTTACTATGAACCTTCATCGGGTCGAATAATGATCAATGGTCGACCGATAACAGACTACAATATCAAACAACTCCGACAAAACATTGGAGTTGTTAGTCAAGAACCCGTATGCTGTGTTTTCATTTTTTTCTTTTTCCATTTTCTTTTTAATTTACATTGGTAATAGATTCTCTTTGGTATGAGTATTTATGAAAATATTCGTTTTGGTAAAGTAAATGCAACACGAGAAGAAATTGAACAAGCAGCCCAAGAAGCCAATGCACATAATTTCATCATGCAATTACCAAATGTTTGCACAACATAGACATCTTTATCGATAATTATGTATCATTATGTTTTGTTTAGAAATATGAAACACTTGTTGGTGAACGTGGTATACAGTTGAGTGGTGGTGAAAAACAACGTATTGCACTAGCTCGTGCTCTTGTCAAACAGCCTACCTTCCTTTTACTCGATGAAGCAACAAGTGCACTTGATAATGCTAGCGAAAAAATTGTTCAAGAAGCACTTGATCGAGCATGCAAAGGTAACAATTATGCGTCTCTGGCTATCATATTCGTTTAATATTCTTTAAAGGTCGTACAACTATTGTTATTGCTCATCGTTTGACTACAATCCGAAAAGCTGATCAAATATATGTATTAGATAATGGAAGTGTAATTGAGCAAGGTACACATGAAACATTGATGGAAAGAGACGGAGGCAAATACCAAGCAATGGTCAAACGTCAACAAACTGAAAGTATCGATGATGATAAAGATTGTATGATGAGCATGCAAAAAGCAACAGAAGACGATGAGAAGTCAATATGTACGTTAATATTGTCACAGTAGTAGTTTTTACTCTTCTCTGTCTTTTTTCTTTTACAGTTGAGCGCTATCGTTTACTCAGTGATATTCAAACTGTTGAAGTCGACAAAGTATAAATAATATCTAAGTATTTATTAAAAAAACTTCCATAATTATCTCTCGTTTAGCATAACTCAAAGTCATTCACAAGAAGATTTGTCATTTTAAGACTCTTATCAATGAATAGTCCTGAATGGATTACAATCTTAATTGGTTGTATAGCGTGTGTACTGAATGGAGCCGTTCAACCTTTGTTTGCATTTCTAGTTACTAAAATACTCAATGTGAGTAATTCATTCATATAAATATTGTGCAAAGATATTTATAAGGTACCTTGACTTGTATTGATTTGTTTACTGTATAGGCATTCAATTATTGTTCAAACTCTGAACGAAATCATCAAGTATTGACTAGTAGTCTTATATTTTTACTTATGGGTGTTATTGCATTGATCCTTCGCTTTTTTCAGGTAAACTGCTGCTTCTGAAAATTTATCTATGACTAACTAATAATATTTTTTGTAGTACACAGCTTTTGCCATAGCAGGATCAAAATTGACGCATCGTATTCGTTCGAAAGCTTTTGCATGTCTTCTTCGTCAAGAAGTTGCTTATTTCGACCGACCGGAAAATAGTTCTGGTGCGATTTGTACTCGTCTTTCTTCTGATGCATCAGCCATTCAAGAGATGACTGGTTTACGATTAGGAACCATCTGTGAAGGTATCGCACTGTCGATTTTCAGCATTGTTTTTGGATGTTTCATAAGTTGGCAATTAACAATGATCGTATGTAGTCCTCTTTTTATCATATTCATAATCTGTTATGGGAATGTGCATTTGAATCTATGGCTACATCAACAATCAAATCGGATTCTCGAACCAGCAAGCACAGTAAGATCAACGTTTAGCTTATGACTTTTTTTGTGGTGCAAATTCTTTTACAATGAATTGTTTGATATATCAAATGCACTATATTCATTCTTTCTTCCACTTCTGCAGCTTGCTACTGAAGTTATTCATAATATGCGTACAATAAAACAGCTGTCAATAGAAAAAGAAGTTTTACGACAATACTCTGAATTTATTCATCAAATATTTAAGTCGGTCCATCAAATCTTATATATGAATAAATTTTTCATTGATTTTATCTTGCCATAGGTTGTCTTGGAAACCTTTGATATTATCTTCAATGGTATATGGTATATGCTGGACGCTAGATGTATACATTATAGCTTTTTTGTATTGGCGTGTTCTCGTTCTTATTGAAAGGAACGAATTCCCTTCGAACCGTATTATAACGTAATTGAAACTACTGTTTGATAATCTAGATATAATATTTTATTATATTTTCATTTCATTAGAGTCTGTGCTTTTGCTGTTTTTTTGATGGCAGTATTAAAACTCATCGGATTGATGTAATACTTTTATTCATCAGTTTGTGTCTTTTTCTTTCATCATCTCTATTCTAGGTCTCAGCGTATCGGTGCATCAGTCTCTGCTGGCAAAACGTTTATTGATTTATTTGATCGAAAATCAGCTATCGACAACATGTCTACTAAAGGAAAACAATTGGTAAGAGCACGTAGAAGATAGCTATTTTCTTTTAATTATGCAAATGCCATGGATAAAATATGATTGCGATAGGTTGATTTTCGTGGAGAAATAAGATTCGATCAAGTCAAATTTGTCTATCCAACTCGTCCAACATCTATTATTCTTAATAAATTTCTATTGAATATCAAGCCAAGTAAGCTCGACCAGTTTCAATTTAGTCATGATGTTAAAATTTTTTATTCATTTATGAGGTCAACGTGTAGCTCTTGTTGGTATGTTTCAATAAAATATTTCTTTTAAATGTTTATTACATAATATGATCGGTATAGGTGCATCTGGATGTGGAAAATCAACAGCTATTCAACTGTTGGAACGATTCTATGATGTTAGTAGTGGTCAAATAGTTAGTGTTTCTTCAATATATATAGTCTAAATAATCATCTGAGATTTTTCCACTCATTCTAGCTTCTTGATGGCATAGATATTCGACAACTAAACCTTCATTGGGTTCGTTCTCAGTTTGGTCTTGTCAGCCAAGAACCTGTTTTGTTCGATTTAACTATTGCTGAAAATATAGCATATGGCCTAGAGAATGTTTCAATGGAAGATATTATCAATGCAGCAAGTAGAGCTAATATTCATCGATTCATTGAACAATTGCCTCAAGTGAAACTATAATAAATTATATAATGTCGTCATGACTACTTTATGATATATTTTTTTTAGGGTTATGAAACAAAAGTAGGGATGAAAGGCAGCTTTCTGTCAGGTGGTGAGAAGCAACGTATTGCCATTGCTCGGGTTCTTCTTCGTCGACCTAAGGTATTACTCTTAGATGAAGCTACAAGTGCCATGGATACGCACAATGAACAAGTGAGTTTTTTTTCTATTCATCCACTAAATCTTCATCTTTATTTCTCTCTGATAGGTTGTACAAGAAGCTCTTGAGCAAGCACAAACAGAAGATCCTAGTCGAACATCACTTATGATTGCTCATCGTCTTTCAACTATTCGTTCATGTGACTTAATTTGTGTACTTGATACAGGACACATAGTGGAGAGTGGTACTCATACAGAATTAATACAACGACGTGGAGCTTACTCTAAAATGCTTGCTCAAAACAGTCCTCAATGATCATTAGTGAACTAGTTTGAAAATGCTAATACACTTCCTTAAAATTTCACACGAACTTTATCTAAAAAAATCTAATGGATAATAAAGTTGAAATCGTTTGATTTATTGCACATATTTTATTGTTGACAATAAGCTGAGTGCTTCATCGAACCATTGCATCTTACATCGATTTTTCAAAGCTGTTTAGTCATATTTGCAGATATTACAGATAATGATCATCCTAATAATTACTTGGAGTTTGACTAATTTACATTTAAAAACATTAAACATAAAAATTCTAGATTTACAATTTTGAATATATTGACAGGTGCGTAAAAATCGACCATTTTATTGTCATATCTTGGTTTCAAATAATTGTGTGACAATATTGCGATGAAATCACCCGAGAAGACAATTTCTGTAGATACGTTTTTGATATTTATTGAAACTTTCAATTTTTTTAATAATTTTTGATGATTTATTATTTATGCGCCACTCGATCGTTCTCTACTAGCTTTATTGACTGAGAACTATTATCAGATTGAGTGCTTATGTATATCATATTTGCGTACAATTTTGAATAGTTTGTTCAGTAAAATGAAATGATTCGAACGAACGACAGACAGAGATTTACCATGCATTGTTTTGCACTGGTTAAAATGAATCCAACAAGACATATTTAGTTCGAATCTTCAGGATAGAGCAAACTCTCTAATAGGTAAAGTATTAGTTTCGGAGTCATTTTTTCTTTGGAAAATGATTATTTTAATGACTATAAATAACAAAAAGATATCGAATTACGTGCTTTACGTAATCATTTGACCAATGTTGTAGGCATGAAATCGTCATTTGTCTTATGTGTCGAAAATCGTCGATGAACTGCAATTAATCATCCAACATGAGGCAACATTGAAGACATTAGTGATTATTATAGCAATAATTAAGAAAGATCAAAATTTTAGTACGAAGTGATAATTAACCCTAGTACGCCCAACATGGGTCATTTCTGACCCAGACATAAAAATTTGGAAATACACTATAATATTTTGGTAATTTCGGGTTTAAGGAATCATTTATCATCTATTATGAATAGATAGCTGTTGCGTAGTCTAAAATGAAACTGATTTATCCTATTCCATCTCACTACAAGCCTTCAATACAATAAATTACAATTTCATCAGTATTTAACATAAAACTAGACAAGAGAAGAAATTAAATTTTCAATTAAAATTCAAGACTCATGCACCATTTTAACTGTATATTTATCTCCAATCTACATAGAAGTATTTATTGATTGGGCTTTGGATTATCCAATTAGGATGATATATGATTCATTCGATTAGATTTTGGATCGAAGATATTCATCTATCATCTAGAATCTCTTCATTTTTTTTATTTTCTAGATTAAGATTTCTTTTTGTATTATAAAAAACGATCATAAACAATTGGATTGAAGAGGATAGCGAATCTGACGATTTTAACGACGAACAAAGTGGTTCAGAAACAGAAAATGATGAAAGTCAAACATCAGACGCTGATGATGAAATTGATTTAGAAGATCTTAAATTAACCGAAGATTCTACACGAAAAAGCTCATATACTTCCAAGTCTGGGATGATCTGGTCTTCAATTCCGTCTACTTCATCAAAAATAAAATCTTTCAGTGATAATATCGAGAAATCTGGACCAACCAAGTCTACTGAAAATGTTGCATCTATTGAAGACGCATTCATTTGTCTTATGTCGGAAAAAATCATGCAGAAAATTTTGATTTATTCAAATATGGAATATGATCGAAACACCGGATTAGATGAAAAAGAAGAAATAACAATGATTGAATTGAAAGCTTCCATTGGACTATTATTGCTTGCTGGTTTATTAGGAAGATCAAAAGGAAATTTACGATCCTTATGGAGAACAAGTCCTTTGGAATCTCCAATATTCAAAGCTACTATTTCAAAAAGCCGTTTTGACAAAATTATGTCGTGTCTAAGATTTGATGATAAAAGAACAAGAGAAGAGAGAAAACAAGCAGATAAATTTGCAGCAATCCGTGAAATTTGGTCAGATTTTCAAGATAAATTAAAAACATGTTATACACCAGGACTTGATCTTACCATCGACGAACAATTATTAGGATATTGGGGAAAATGTCCATTTCGTCAATTTATCCCTAAGAAGCCTGACAAATATGGATTAAAGTTCTGGCTATGTGTTGATGCAGAGTCGTATTATGTATTGAATGCATTTCCTTACATTGGACGACAACCAGGTCAAGAAAAACAAAAACACATAGGTGAAAGTGTAGTTTTAGAATTGCTCAAGCCATTTTATGATTCAAACAGAAACGTTACAATGGATAACTTCTTTACAAGTGTTCCATTGGCGAAAAATCTTCAAACGAAGAATCTTACTCTTATAGGAACATTACGAAAAAATAAATCAGAAATATCTATGGAATTTCTATCAAATAAGACTCGTGAAGTTGGTTCTTCGCTTTTTGGTTTTGAAGATAATTTAACTTTAGTTTCCTTCGTACCAAAACAAAATAAAGCTGTCTTATTACTTTCTTCGAAACATCATGATAATCAGGTGGACAATAAGACTGGAAAACCAATTATTGTTTTGGATTACAATAAAACCAAGAGAGCTGTTGATACTGTTGATCAAATGTGCCACAATATACAGTAAAAAATATTTTTATTTTTTATCTTTTCATTTTGTCATCTGTAGGTAAAAAGAGGTACAAAGCGGTGGCCGCTTTGTATTTTCTACGGTATGATAGATATGGCGGCTCTAAATGCTTTTATCTTATGGAAGGCGAAAAATCCAGAATGGAATCGAAATAAGAGATATCAACGACGATTATTTTTAGAAGAACTCGGACTTAGTCTAGTAACACCTCTGTTGGATTTTCGTTCAAAAACCTCAAAATTTCTACATAAAGATATTCAAAATGCTTTAGCTATTGTTGGTCATTCTGTAGCGAAAGGAAATTCACGAAAATCAAATGAAGATTCTGCACAAGGAAAACGAAAGCGATGTTCAATGTGTGAAACATCTAAAGACAGAAAAACTTCAACTAAATGTTATAATTGTTCTGCATTTGTTTGTAACGAACATTGTATAAAGCAGATTTTTTGTATTAATTGTTCGAAATAAAGAACTAATATACTCTCAGTATTTTTTTCTGTCAGATTGGATATAACACTAGCATCCTTTTGTCAGGATAGTGGCCTTAGAATAGAGAAAATAATTTTAAAGAAGTGTATATTGCTACTGTAGTGCGTAAAAAAGCACGAGCGTACTAGGGTTAATGGTCATAGTTAGAAGCATGATGATTAGAGATCAAACCACGATCCACAAATTGGCAATTCAAGAAATTCTAGAAATTCAAGAAAGACACATAAAATACTAACTCATAAGTTTACATTGCAATGGAATTCAAGAAAATCAAGCAATTCCAGAAATTCGAGAAATTTTCTTGAATTGCTTGATTTTCTTGAATTCCTTAAATTCTACCATACCGTTTACGAAGAAGATACCTTCACCGTCACTCTCCAGATTGCTCTGGAATTCAAGAAAATCAAGCAATCCTAGAAATTCTAAAAATTTTCCTGAATTGCTTGATTTTCTTGAATTCCCTAACTTCTACCATACGTTTACGAAGAAGATACCTTCACCCTCACTCTCCAGATTGCTCTGGAATTCAAGAAAATCAAGCAATCCTAGAAATTTTAAAAATTTTCTTGAATTGCCCGATTTTCTTGAATTCCAGTATAATGTTCAGGAAGAGGATGCCTTCACCCTCACTCTTGAGATTGCCTTGAAATTCAAGAAAATCAAGCAATTCTAGAAATTCTAGAAATTTTCTTGAATTTCTTGAATTTCTTGAGTTCTAGTATAATGTTTAGGAAGAGGATGCCTTCATCCTCACTCTTGAGATTGCCTTGGAATTCAAGAAAATCAAGCAATTCAAGAAAATTTCTATAATTCCTTGATTTTCTTGAATTTTTTGAATTCCAGTGTAATGTTCGCGAAGAGGATGCCTTCACCCTCACTCTTGAGATTGCCTTGGAATTCAAGAAACTCAAGAAACTCAAGCCATTTAGAAAATTCAAGGAAATTGAAGGAATTCAAGAAAGACACATCAAATATGGAATGATAACTTTAGACTATGACGTAATTCAAGGAATTCGAGAAAATCAAGCAATTCAAGAAAATTTCGAGAGTTTCTAGAACTGCTTGATTTTCTTGATTTTCTAGAATTCCTTGAATTCCTTGAATTTCTAGAATTCCTTGAATTCCTTGAATTCCTTGAATTTCTAGAATTCCTTGAATTCCTTGAATTTCTAGAATTCCTTGAATTCCTTGAATTCCTTGAATTTCTAGAATTCCTTGAATTCCTTGAATTCCTTGAATTTCTAGAATTCCTTGAATTCCTTGAATT
>CAJNOL010000863.1:38588-97907 GCA_905250125.1 Rotaria sordida
TTCCTTGAATTCCTTGAATTTCTAGAATTCCTTGAATTCCTTGAATTGCTTGAATTCCATTATATTGTTCACTTATAGGTCACTATCTTATGTATCTTTGTTAAATTCCTTGATTTTCTTGAATTGCCAACTTTTGGATCGTGGTTACTGCTGGATGATTATTTTTATCGTTATACTACACATATCTTATCACTCTTACCATTTCATTGTCGAATACGAGAATGAGATGAAGTTTATAAAAGATCTCACCGGTATTCAAATATTGACGCATATAACAATCTAATATGTGAGTTGTCTTTATTGTTAAAAATCAACAGAAATTTACTTTGGAAGACAAAGTTTTCGTTTTTTTTATGCATATGTCAGGCGATATGACATAGTGTTTAGTTGAATCGTTAACAATTGCTTCAAGATTATGAATTGTAAGAATATCTTGAAAATACAGATGTAACTATTCTGCTGTAACTATCTCTATCTAGGGATGAGACTTTGATTAAAATTTTGTTACGTTTTTAGGTTTAGTTTAACCTTTCATCTAGTAGCGAAATATTCAAGTATTAGATATTGCTCATTTTTATTGTAGATCGAGTGTATAAGCCAATTGAAACAATGAGAAATACCTAACTTGTTTTTTTTTATCAACTATTACACGATTTATGTCAAATAAATCATGAAAAATTATTTTTCATACCTTCCAATATTAAGTCTTGTGTTGATATTCGTGTGGCTGTGAAGTGTGGGTGTAAGGTGGATGACGTGGGATCGTATGGCTATGAAGTGTGGGTGTAAGGTGGATGACGTGGGATCGTGTGGCTGTGGGTATGAAACGCGGATGTGTGGGTGTCGGTGTGTGGATGTGAGTGTGACTGTGTCTCTGGGTATAGTTGAGGGTACAGGTGTAGGTATATGTCTGTTTTGTGTGGGTGTCGGGTGCGTGCCTAGGAGTGGGTGTAGGTGTGTAGGTATGAGTATGGGTCTGGGATGTGAGAGGCGGTGTGGCTCTAGGTGTGGGTACATGTTGAGTGTCGATGTAGATGTGGGTGTGCACTGATTGTAAGGGTGAATGTGGGTATGTGGGTGTGGATATGGATATCATGGATCGACCTAAGAGACAGAACAAAAAAATACTGAATAGGTAGATGTCGAAAAAAGACAAAAGTGTCAAATAGGTGTCTGTAGAAGATAAAAACAGAGGAAAGGACAATGTCTAAAAGAAAAACTACCATCAAGCTGAATGCCAAAATGAAAACTGGAGACAAAAACGAAAAGTCTGAGAAAGAGTGTTGTTTTGAATGTAAGTGAGTATGGAGATGAGGGAATTTATATATGCCCCTTCTGTGCCTACATAGCTGCACCCATATCCACACATGTGGAAAGTAATGATAAGGAAAGTATTTCCTTACTTACCATTATCATTATAATATTTCAAATGATGGATGAAAATACACTAGAAAAGAATGGCGTGTAGAAGAACAAAGTTAGTTGTAAGCGTATGAATCACAAGCTAATAGGTTCGGTGGCTTGACATGAAGCATTCCACTCATCCTTACAATCGAATATTGTAAAAGAACAAGCAGTATATTTTGTTTTTGTGAATAGAAATCATCCAAAATTCTAGTCCTACATTTTAGTCTTCTCATATATTTTGACCACAATGTATGCTTAGCCTTCTCTTGTTTGTTTAGTTTTACATGCATCGCCATTTTCACAGGTTTGACAGCATTCTTCACTAATGTATCTCTTTCCAACTGCAAACAAGGAGCCTGCTTTGGAAACAGCCATTTTGATAACTTCAGATATTGATGCACTTTGAAGTCACGAGAAAGCACTGGTGACACCATAGGTGGATTGATACCAAGCAGCTCATGATCCAGTTGCAACACCTGTACTTGTAAATCCAAGCCAGTTGAGAACGACCGGTGCGCCAATACCTTCTGCAGTCGCTGCAATCACTATATATCTAACAAAAGATACGGCTTTACTCAACTTGCAACATTATACTTCATTTAGACCAGTTTGAGAACAAAGTTGTTTTATGAAGTTCTTTTCATCCTCGCTTTCGAATGTAGAAGTGAGTCTTGGTAAATCAAAAACAAACAGAAAGTTCATGTAAAAGATTGAGACTGTCCAGAGAAACCGAGAATATGTCAATAAAGAACCGCCCGTTTATTATACTACTTTTTCAATATATAATAGAATTTTTAAGATTTCAAAACAATAAGAAAACATGCGGTGTAACGTTTAATTATTAAGAGAATCCGTCATTACTGTTTCAGTGAGTCTCCGCATTGACTCTTGTAAATAAATGTGACAGCTTTCAAGTTCGAAAGACTGCATTCATGTATGACAAAAAAAAAATAGAAATGCAGAATTTCACTCCTTTGCTCGTTGCCTATTTTAGTTCTTGTCAAATAGATGTATGCTCACGTAAAATAATCTTGAAAAAAATCATTATCAATCAAAACAAACAAGCATTTTACGTTATTCAACAAATGTAATCGAATTTCGTTTTTTTCATTTTTAACTGTCAGAAACATCGGCTTCGATATTTGAGATGATTGACAGGTCTATTTGATCAGTCCTTGTCATGCGGATGTACGAAAATGGGCAGGTGTCTTCAACATTTTCATTTGTATTCTCCTTTTAAGTAATCTCTTCAATATAAAATTTCGCAAAACATCATTTAACGATTTTGTAAACAATAATCATGAACCTCTAATAAAATGAATTTTTTTGATAGTCGTCTTTATATATATATATGCAGATTATAAAGCTCCACCTTGCATAACATTACATCTGGCTTTTTACTTCACGTCTTTCTTTACTTATAGAAACCCACAAAAACTGTATTTGACTGTATTTGAATTACATGCAGTGTCTGATGCATTGTGTCAGTTAGGACAATTATTGCTTTTCTCTTGTTACCTAAAGATGAACTCTTTGTTAGAAGAAGGTTTATTTGCTTCATCGATCTCAGACGATGGAATAATTACAAAAACAAAAACGGCGTAATGATGAGAAATGTCAGCTTGTATTTAGGTCTGACCAAAAGTTCCCAGATTGCTATTGGCAATTTTATAAACCAATTAATATCGAAGAGTGTTGTGCATGGATAACTAGTGGAATGTCTTATCTATAATAGTATATATAGTAAATCTCTTTTGGACTTAATTAGTTATAGTATTTTTTCGATAAACTTTAATTCGAACTAAAAAAAAATTTTCAAAAATGGATAATGTATACAATCGATATTATATAAAAATTCGAACTATTTTGGGGATAAATCCAAAGACGATTCACGAAGAACTTGCAACAGCTTTGGGATCCAAGGCTCCATCATATCGAACAGTTGCAGAATGGACAAAGCGTTTCGGTGAAGGAAGAGAAGATGTCAATGATGATCCTCGATCTGGTTGTCCAGTATCCGAGCTGACAGATGAAAATATTGAACTAGTACGGGAGGTTATCAACAATGATCCACATTCAACTTATAATGATATTATAGCTGAGACATTTCTCTCTCACGGTACAATAGAACGAATTATCCACGATTGTCTTAAGATGAAAAAAATTACATCATGTTGGGTACCCCATCGACTGACTGACGAACAAAAGCAAGAACGTGTTAAACTTTGTCGTGAAAATTTGGTGAAATTCCGTGATGGTTCTTGGCGATTATGTGGTATTATAACAGGTGATGAGACGTGGATTTACCATAGGCAGATTCATCGCAAGTCAACAAATGCAAGCTGGATTGGCGAAGATGAATCACCAACCACTATTGTTCGTCGAGGTAAATTTGAACCAAAAAATTTATTTTCTATTTTCTTTAAATCAAATGGTCCTGTTCTTATACATGCTGTTGACGAAGGCAATACTATAGATCACGACTATTATACTGAAAATTGCCTCAAGCCTGTCGTGAAGGAAATATGGAAACAAAGAAAATCAGCAGGTACAAATGGTATAAAATTGCTCCAAGACAATGCTCGATCCCATATTCAATCCGATGTTATTAATTATTTAACAGAACAACATATCAATATAATGTCGCATCCACCATATTCACCTGACCTTGCACAGTGTGATTATTGGCCAAATGATTACATCAAACGTAATTTAACTGATCAACCAGATGAAAAATCATTGGCCCGTGCTGTATCCAAGGCGATAAAAAAAATTCCGAAAGAAGAATTTAAAAAAACTTTTGACAAACTATTAGAAAGGATGGAACTTTGTATAAATAATCACGGTGACTATTTTGAACATTTAATAAAATAAAACTCGAACTTTCTCTTTGTCTTTATATTTTTTTAAAATAATCTGGGAACTTTTGGTCAGACCTAAGTATAATTCAGGATTTTGCGGTAGCGTGAAGATATTAGTACGAATTTAAGTCTTAGCTACTCTTTTCAATTTTTCAATATTTTTATAACTTGCGTCAACTTTCAATTAGTTGTCTTTTCTATATAAATTTTGAAATTACACAAGAACAGGCAAAATTTGGTGGTGGTCATATAGTCAGCACGCATTGAAAGCTGAACATGTTTCTGAATCGCATCTTGGTTGCTTTGTCATCTATAAAAGAATAGATATATTGTAATTTGAAGTCTTTCTAATAAGCATCTTGGTCAATCCAAAATAACACTTCAAAATTTTGGAGAAGATGGTACATGATGTGAGTGATTTTGTCAGCTGATTTCTTGTATGATACTGTAGTAACACAGTTCGAAAATATCAATTCATAAAGGATCAAGACATTATAGCAGATCCTTATACCTACACCGAATCGCAGATTTCCAGTGCCAAAGCATGCCTTTTAAATGCTTGAACAAATGCCGATCTATGAGTACGACAAGAGAGAATCAACAGATCTATTCTCTTCCATTACTAGAAGACAAAAATGGAACTTTAGTTTGACTATTCAGTTTCTAGACAGTTTCCAATGATCGTATTAAATATGCGCATAGAGCCAGGAGTTTATATGATGACAATGAGGATTCATTGGTTACATTCTTATTATTTGAAATTTTTATATTCTATGAGATTTCACAGTGTGGTATCAACTAGGAAAATATCGCTGGGATCTTTTATTCGTTAGGAACCTTTGTTTAGTATAAAACGGCACCAAAATCAGAAGAGCACTAACAATTAGGGATGCACAAATTTCAATTTTAGGAAATGAAATCGGTCGAAATTCGAATTGGTGCATCCCTGTCAACATTTTCAATGAAATGTATGAATAATTTGTTCGAATCAGACAGAAATATGTTCAAACAAACTGAAAATGTCAATAGGCAACGGGAACGCGATAACTCGCTCACATTATCTTTAACGATCAAATTAAATTGTTCATTTGTACTATGCTAGTTCTCCAAATAAGAAACGATCAACAAAGAAGCATTTACCTATGCTGTGAGAACGACATTGAAGGACATGGTTCTCTAGCAGTTAGTCGTTTGCGTTGCACGTTTTTCTCTCTGCTTGCAACACAGGTGAGATATTGACACCACTCACCACATATCAAAATTAATGTCTCACTATTGGACAGACAGATAATTAGCAATATGTCATCTAAAGTAATCTGCGAAATTTGAAAAGACATGATTAGGTTTGAAGAAGATACTTTCTGATTTTGTTAAATAACAAGATATGGACAATGATACTATAGAAAACAAAATAGAAGTTTTCGAGGAAACGACACGTGAGAAAATTGGACGCATTATAGTTGTGAACACTATTTTTAGTCAATTAAAGGAAACTATTCTCAAAGCAGAATCGGTGGGGAAAAGGCCATACGGATTGCATTTTGACAATTTGTTCTTAATGCTAATTGAGGAGAGAAAATAGTAGTCGCATTATGGAAACATGCAAAAATATCTATAGTAAGAAGATCAGTGTAGATAGCTCGATTTAAGAGTAAATAGTGCATCGTTCGGTCTAGAGTAATGTCGTCTAGGGTGTGAGATAGGATTGGAGTTGACATGGATTTTCTTACTTTCTATACGGAAGCATATGCTTGTTCTTCACACACAAATGTGACATGTTAAGACAAGCATTGAAACAACATACAATCAGAGTAAAAAAGAGTGCATGCAGACCACAATGAGCATTGGTTTCGTATGTACTTAATATTCCCAATATTAGAACTTTCAAAATTCAACCGCAAACAAATAGTGAAAAGATCATACAATAATTATTCCGATCTATAAAGAAGATTACTGTATGCAATATTTCTCGGTATTCTCAAGCCGTATTACATTCACTATCTGTACTATCGTGTAAGTTCGGATTTCCAACGAGCTCGACACTATGATACGTCTATGGTATAGGTCTTGTCTACGTTCATAGCTATAATTTATTTTAGAAGAATCTTTTTCTTGCTGTGCTATTCGTTATCTACGATATGAGTCATTCGAATAACATATCTGTGCATATGCTATATCAAAAGGAAAAAAGAAGCGTTTTTGAATATTGGCCACTTGTTCTTACTACGAATACAAGATCCAGTACAATGAAATTAGAATTATTATCAAGTGAAATATTTGTCGAATGCTTCGATTACCTAAATCGACAACATATATTCGATTCATTTGATAGATAAAATTATTATTTTGACAGACTTATTGGAAATATTTCTTTACATCTCAATTTTTGAATATATTAGAAAAAAAAACGATAGCTGATCAAATTTTGTAAAATAAGTTTATTGAATCAAGAAATTAAAAAACGAATTTTGTCTTTAAAATTTTCAAATGAAACTAATACATACGGTCAAATTCGAGCATTTTTTTTCATATTTTTCATTTGGTGAATTTTGTAATCTTTGATCATTAACTTTGATTGAGGTAAAAGATAATGAAACGAAACACAAGTAGATACAATCTATGCTACCATTCTTATGCAGTTTGTCTAATTTTTGTTTGGATAATCTTGGGTATCAGCCGGATGAAATCCTGTTAGTATTGCCAGTAGAGAAAATACGAACATTATCAATGAACATGTCTACTTCATGATTTAATGCTCATGTATAACACAACGTCAATTATATATTTAACACTTGTCTACTGATTGTTTTTTGAATGATCTAACAATGAAGGGGCGTGTATTGTAAGCTAAATTGATTGACCATGTTCGGGCCAAATGAATACTCTCATTGAGAAACTAATAAATTTAAAATATGAGCTGCTATTGGCGTGCCTAGACAGAGATACTCAATTTTTAAGTTATGCATTATTTGGGATATAGTAACAGGATAATATATGAACCAATCACATTAACTTTTTAGTATAATCATTAGATTTTTCAGGCAGGGAGCTTCCGAAATTTTGGTGAAACTTATTAACAATATTCAGACTTCTCTAGATACGACTTCTTCTGAAGTTTAATAGTACAGAATTAGCAAACAACAAGTAGTGTATTGAAAAGTGTCCATATGTAAGATATCAAAAAAAAAGCGTATTAACGAATTACTTGATAATTTATCGTACATCCCTTTATGATTGGTATTCATAAGTCTCAATCAACTGTGGATTCAAAGTAACGTTTTCGCTTATTTTCCGCTACACCTAACACTAAGAAAGATTGATCTCGTAGAATCAAAATATGAATCTAGTAAACATTGCGAAACATCCTCTCTATTTAACACAATTGGAATTTGGCTTTGAAGCTTCAATACCAAATGATGATGAAATTTTTGCATCACAACAATTATTCAGAATTTTAAAATCATTTAAAGATAGTTATTTTAATGAACTGTATACTTATCAAAGTCTCGATTTTGATGATGAATACAATGAAACAACGAATGAAGAGGACACCACTGATGAAGAACAATCAGCTGATGAAGAAGATAATACTACCCAGGTCGGTCATTCCGGCGTCCAAAACGACGTCTTAAACTATCTGAAACGGTGAAAAAACGGTGTGATTACTGCCCTAAACGATGGAAAACGACCGCCGTTTTTCACCGTATTTTGACCATGTTCCGTCAGCTCGGACTGAGGACCGTTTTTCTCGGAACGTAAACGGCACCCTTTAAAACCGTTTTCGACGCGTAACGCTGAGTATTATTATAGCAGTATTGTCGCCAAATAATGTCTTACCTACACCGTTTTTTCTCGCTTACGCTTTATTTACCTTTTGTCGTCTGTTCTCACTGAACAGAACTACGATATTTCGTCCCTCTTTACCTTCCGTAAACACAAGAAACATAATTGATTTGTTTAAGCAAAATACTTACTACTGTATATTTCATTGACATAAGTGTAAATAAAAAAATAAATAGATTTATTTAAATAAAATACTTACTGTCAAATATTTCCATGAGAGAATTCTAAATGAAAAAAAATATACTCATTTCAACAAAACACTTGCTATTGTATATATTAATGAAATAAATCTAAATAAAAAAAAACAAATTTAATTATTTAAATAAAATACATATTGTTAAATACCTAATTGAGATAAATCTAAAAAAAAATAAATATATTTACTCAAATAGAATACTTACTTTGAATATTGCAACGAGAAAAATCTAAAAAAAAAATAAATATATTTAAGGAAAATACATACTATTGAATATATCAATGAGATAAACCTCAATAAAATACTTACTGTTCTATATCTCATTAAGGTAAATCTAAATAAAAAAATATATTTATTTATTTAAATGAAATATTTGCTATTAAATACTTCATTGAGATGAATCTAAATAAAAATAATAAATTTATTTAAATAAAGTGCTGTTAAATATTTCAATGGGATAAATCTAAATGAAAAAAGTAGATATACGCATTTTAACAAAAGACTTGCTGTTGAATATATTAATGAAATAAATCTAAATTAAAAAATAATAAATTGATTTACTTAAATAAAATACTTAGTGTTAAATACTTAATTGAGATAAAGCTAAACAAAAAAATAAACATATTTAGTTGAATAGAATACTTACTGTTGAATATTTCAATAAGAAAAATCTAAAAAAATACATATATTTAAGGAAAATACGTATTATTGAACCTATCAATGAAATAAACCTACTTAAAAAAAATAAATGTATTTATTTAAATAAAATACTTACTGTTTCATATCTCATTACGATAAATCTAAAGAAAAAATATATATTTATTTATTTCAATTCAATACTACTAAATATTTCATTGAAGAAAAATCTAGATAAAAAAAAGTATATTTATCCAAATACAATACTCGCTATTGAGTTAGATGATGAAAGGAATGTGAATAAAAAAAAATATGATTTTTTTTAAATAAGTAATGATCAATTGATTATAGATCATTATAAAGTGTTAAATGATGATTTTAGGACACTTTTTGAAACGATAAAAACGGTGTGAAAACGACAAAAAACGACGGTCGTAATGATAATCGTTTTCGCCAGTATGTAAACAATCACCGTAAAGATCATCGTTTATCGCCGTATTTCTCCATTTTACGACAGATCGTAAACGACCATCGTAACGACAGCCGTTATTCACCGTTTTCAAGCCGTTTAAGACAGTTTACGAGCCGTTCTATACGACATGGGTAATGATTATGATGAAAAATCAATACTCGAACATTTACAATCATTTTACGTTAGAAGAGATGAAAAAAATAGTGGAATAGGTTGATCAACATCCAAATTGTAAGTTTGCAACTATTACGAATAGGTTGTAGGAAAGTCAAATCTATGAATTATATTCCAAAATTTAGAGAATATATTAGCAAGAAGGGCGCAAGATTAGAAAAACTCAAAAATATCAAAGATTTTATGTGGAACGATTTCATGTTAATAGAGCAATTGAAAAAGAAGCAATTCATGATAGCGACATAGAACTTTTAGTGATTCAAAAAGCAAGGGAACTAAATTGGGAAAATTTCAAAGCAGGAGAAACATTTATGAAGGTGTACAAGAGAGAAAATCGAATTTCACCAAGAAGGTACAATAAACTGATTATACGAGTTTCTTCCACTAGAAAAATGTTTAGTTTGAAAGGTATGTCAAGTTTTACTTGAGATTGCGGTCTATTTGCTGAATTTGTGATATCCATACATTTTAGATGCTCACAATTGGATTAAAAAAATCAAAGATCGTTAATTTTGAATTTTTCTTCTCATGAAATTTTGAACAGTGCTTCTTGCTAATTTCAACAAGAATATATTTCTCCAAGAACTCTTTCTTTTACTGGTGAAAGAACAACAGAAGTTGCTGTTAAAAAGAAGAAGAATATAACCCACTCATATATAGTGCAACCTATCACATCAACTGACGGTCAATTATTGGAGAAATTCTTTCTCATTCTCCAAGAAAAAGAAAATGAATTCAGTAAAAGAATACAAACAGATTTAATCCTACCACCAAATGTCGTAGTACGAGCTTCAAAATCTTGAAGAAGCAGCAATGAAAAGCAGCGCACTTTTTTAAGTGAAGTTCTGCGTCTTTTGCTTGGTAGAAAATTTCTTCTTTTCCGTAATTGTTGGAAAACTCAAACTGATCTAAAAAAATTTAGGGCAGTATTTTCATACCAAGACAGTCAATTATTGATTTTTCTAGAAGGTTCAACTGGTCATATTCAACCTCAAGATTTATCTTTATTTCGTTTATGGCGATATTTTCACAAGAAAATCGAGCATTACATTCATTTCAATCGAACAGAAATGAACTTGAATGATCAGGGTGTGAGTGTAAGAATTATCGTAGGAGAACGCTCACACTCACACACTCATACTCACACCCAAGTCTGAAAAAGTTTTTTTATTTTCTTCTTTGTCATTTCAACATGGTTATGCCTTTTCATTTATACATTTATAAATGATAATTTATAAAACTATTTCTATTGATTTTTTGCTATTTTAACGTCGGTGTGACTTTTCATTTATAAATTATAATTTATATAAAACTATTTCTATTCCTTTTTGCTATTTCAACATGGGTGCCGCTTTTTTTCATTTATTTTCGAAGTGATTTATAACAGCTAGAGGTCCATTTGTATTCGAATCCGAATTAGGCAGCTCATGCATACAAAAATCGCATTTCAATAAATATAATCATGAATAGGTGAATTGAGCAAAAAAGGTGTGGGTATGGCTGAATGTGAGTGTGGGTGTGGGTGGATGATATAGATTTGGGTCTGGCTATGGGTTGTGGGTGTGGATGTGACTGTTATGTGTGAGTATGGTTTTTGTTCACCTACACCCTACTTCCAGGCATACTAGTTCATTCACATACAACTAAGGCATTGAACATGAATATTAGTTATTTAGGACGTAAAGTAGAGTATAAAGTAACAGTGACATAGACAAAAATACAAAGAACAAAGATGTACGAGTAGAGATCAAAAGTATGAATCTAAAAGACTCTGTTGCATAAGTCAATGAGCATGGATGTGACTGCGTCGAATTGTGGAAACCTTTCATAAGAGTTTTCGTATGATCGTACAAGTCTTTATGATATACATCAAAATCCATACTAAGCTATGCAAAAGATTTAATAAGGATGTGGGTGGGGTGAGGGTGTTCGTGGATAGAAGACGCCGGTTTTATCCACCGCGACAGCATAATCAACACCCACACTTGCATCCAAATCTCAAAATAATGAACCAGAAAATATTCAACTGTGTGGATTTTAACTTCTCTCTGCATTTATAGAGCTTAATGCTTATTTTTGTATTGCAACATTGCTTCTTCATCCCTTTCAATGGCATTGTCGTTTTTTGTTTTATCGTCAAATTGGCATAGTTATTGAGTTTTCAAAATAGTCTAACAGATATTTCTCATAATCTTGAAAAAACTATTGAGATGAAAAATCTAAATGTCAGTGAACTCTTTGTTTTGGTTGGATGATATTCGAGTCCGTTGCATTATGAATTGTACGAGTCCGAAGTACGTGGTGCCACCTATGTTCTACGTAGAACTAGCACATGAAAGTGAACTCAGGTATGCTATCTCCTTCACTTGTATGTGTTATGAAGTTTGACTTCTGTATCATGTAGTAGAATTCGGTCAAAAATCTGCTGGTGTCTGAGCGTTCTCAGTAGAATTTTCTTGAAAGATGAGTACTTTGTCTCGATGACTATGTGATTGCGTTTGAATTCAGGTGTGTGTGGCAGAACTCTGTCGAATTTTTACTGTTGTGTTTGAATTCTCAGCAGAATTCTGGATGATGAACGGTGTGAATGTGCATGTTAATATGTCTTGATGTTGATTCAACTTTTGTCTGTTTACTTTCAATGCTTTAAGAAAGTTTATTCAGTATTTACCGACTGAGCATCTCAAAATTCTGAGTTTTGTTGGTAAGAATTCTGTAGTATCTCCCTTGACAAAAATCGACTTAGAAAAGTTTATCGGGATAGCAATTGCTGAAGTAATATTTGTTTTCATTTTTGTGCCTATTAGTCTACCTTTATCATAGTCATCATTCGATGTAAAAATCTTATGAGACCTGCATCTGTAAGAAAGAGGCTTATACTTTGTATATTCCTTTGCGAATTACATTATTTACAGTTCTTCCGACATTTCCATCCAATCTTGGTTCTTGGTTGGTTGGTTTAATTATCCTCCACAATCTAAGAGATATTCAGTTGTAATTTTAATTATACTAGAAGTCAAACAGGAGCCTTTTCTTCGCGACAATAGGTTTTCTTTTCCATTGCGATCAATTGCTTTACGATTAATTTATCGGTCACCTTAATTATTATCAAACCATTTACCTTCTCTTTTTTGGTTATCTCATTTGAAAGAATTTTTTTAGAGCATAGTATTTAGCGATTCAACGGATAGTAGATCGAATCATTTGACATACAAAGGCTATAAAATGTTGCCCATAGTTTATTTTCAATCGAGTAGCTAGAGATGAAATTATTAGAAAGGTACCGATATGTTTGTCCCTTTATGACAATGAGGTGTTTATATTTACTATGACAAATTTGATCAAGAAAATGCCCATGAGATGGTGATACATGCTTTATTTTAGCTTCTTTACACTACAAACCGTGTCATTCACACACGGAGTAGACTCTTCTATAGGAGATAGAAAGAGAATAGCGGTCAAGCACAACGGTCATAGAAAAAGAGAACAGTCATATGATAAATATAGAGAAAGGAGTGATAGTGGTGTTCTCCGTCACACTTGTCTTATGAAAAAAAATTCGGTAAAATAAAGAATACTGCAAATATACAAAACTAACGAGGGAACCTTCCTATATGCCCCCTGCCGATTTCAATGAAACTTTGCCTACACATACTACATAGTGCCCTAGTAAACGTCCTAAAAGGATTCGGGTTTTTGTTGCTTCCTTCAGTCTTTATGAATGTTTTATTTCAACTCTATATACTATAATACAGGGGTTCCCAAAATTATACACTCCCCTTCACAGATATGGACCAAAACGTTTATTTCATTTTAACTGTAAGTTATATTGATATAATTGTAGGATGAGTACTTGGTACTTGACATCTACTTTTTAGAATTATCAGTTAGGTTCCTCGATCTCATATATTGGTAGAAAAAATTGGATAAAAGTCAAAACCCACTATACCACAATTATAGACTCCCTCACCCCTACTCCAATGGTCGACGAACTTTATTTGCTTCAATGATATAATAAACCCTTTTTATCAGCACTCATGTATAGTGATAAGTATTATTCTATGTTTCAAATCTCTTTTCATTCTGATTATAGTTATTCACTCGTAAAACTTTCAATCATAGAGTCTTTTTATGATTTTATTGCATTTCCAGTATGAAAGTGGCTAGTTTACAGTCAAAATCTTGCAGATTTAACATGATTACGTTAGATTCGTTTGTCTAATGACATTTTATGCAAATTTGACTTTAAACTAATTAGACAAAACCTAGAATTTTCAGTTCAGTATGGCAAAATCTCTATATGTTACATAGTGGTTAAAAGAGAATGCTTGATAACGAGTAAACTTTTTTCAATAGAAATGCAATCTGATCATACCGCTAGAAAGAGCAGATCAAAATCTACTTAATGCAGTCAAAAATAGCGTCAATGAAAGCTTATTTTCAAAGCTAAGACTATACACAACGTATTGACTAAAAACTTTGAAAAGAATATGAACCATGTGAAATAAAAGAACCTCTGCCGATTTAGCTGTAGCTAGTCGGAATGAATTTTACTAGCTTACGCGAGAAGTTAGCAGTCTCATAAGTAGCTTACACTTGAATACAATTTTGTCGAGACTTCAGTAAAGTGATTGAAGGGTATCGTCTTACTGACCATCAATCTCATACCTTATCCCGTTTACTAGCCAATTGTTTGTGTATAGTCTTAGCTTTGAAAATAAGCTTTCATTGACGCTATTTTTGACTGCATTAAGTAGATTTTGATCTGCTCTTTCTAGCGGTATGATCAGATTGCATTTCTATTGAAAAAAGTTTACTCGTTATCAAGCATTCTCTTTTAACCACTATGTAACATATAGAGATTTTGCCATACTGAACTGAAAATTCTAGGTTTTGTCTAATTAGTTTAAAGTCAAATTTGCATAAAATGTCATTAGACAAACGAATCTAACGTAATCATGTTAAATCTGCAAGATTTTGACTGTAAACTAGCCACTTTCATACTGGAAATGCAATAAAATCATAAAAAGACTCTATGATTGAAAGTTTTACGAGTGAATAACTATAATCAGAATGAAAAGAGATTTGAAACATAGAATAATACTTATCACTATACATGAGTGCTGATAAAAAGGGTTTATTATATCATTGAAGCAAATAAAGTTCGTCGACCATTGGAGTAGGGGTGAGGGAGTCTATAATTGTGGTATAGTGGGTTTTGACTTTTATCCAATTTTTTCTACCAATATATGAGATCGAGGAACCTAACTGATAATTCTAAAAAGTAGATGTCAAGTACCAAGTACTCATCCTACAATTATATCAATATAACTTACAGTTAAAATGAAATAAACGTTTTGGTCCATATCTGTGAAGGGGAGTGTATAATTTTGGGAACCCCTGTATTATAGTATATAGAGTTGAAATAAAACATTCATAAAGACTGAAGGAAGCAACAAAAACCCGAATCCTTTTAGGACGTTTACTAGGGCACTATGTAGTATGTGTAGGCAAAGTTTCATTGAAATCGGCAGGGGGCATATAGGAAGGTTCCCTCGTAAGCCACTGCATTGCTTATGACTTCTGTATGGATTGCCCAGTTTATGGGAAGTATGAGATGACAATGTTCTTGCCATTATCTTTTTCTAAATGTTATGATAGAGACGAGTATAGTAAGAAGCATGAAAAGAATTGGTGTATTCTCCATTTCTATTAGTCATTTTATTTGACTTTGATAGACATCAATCGCAGCAAACTGCAAATATCTTTAGATAATTTGTATTCATACAGTTCATGACACAGATAATTGAACAGATAATTTCGTGACAATCTGTTGCTTATCTATTATGAGTAATTAACTAGTCTCAAAAATTGATCTGTACCGCGAATTCAATATTCGAATTCCTCTTACCAATCGTGTTAGTCATTTCAACTTATAGCTTTCTGGACTTTTTCCAGAGGTTTGATCAATATACAGATGAACAATTAAACTATACCATCGAGTTTCATATTTTAACCCCGAAAGAATTATACTGAAAATTTTTTCACATATGATTTTCGTTTTGAATAGTTAGTTGGATGCTGCTCAACCATTTACTATCAATATAGACAGAAGTGATCAAGTTTTCTTCATTTTCTTATCTGTTGAAATTCTTAAGATAATTTTTGTTTCGTTGAGACTTCCTTTTATTAGTATATAGAAAGATTAAGTTGTGCATTAACTATTAACAATAAAGAAAAGGCACAGTCATCATTGATAACAGTTTCTGTTAACCGAGATGGTTAACACCAGCTTTTGTGTAGTATTTGAGTTGCTTTATTGTTTCTTTGATAATATCCAGACTTTCATTATCTAAAGCCAACAATGAGTAAGGACCATGAGGATGCAATCGACGCATTTGAATGATAATCTTACGAGCGGAGATTCCCTTATTAAGCTTATCCATGGTGACATGAAGAAAATAAATAGTTGATTTCTTATTGGCAAACTTTCGAAGGCATTCATCAGCGATAGTATTGCTGGACGAAATAGCGAATATGACCGATTTACTATCCTTGACCTGAGAAACTCTAAGAACTCCTTCCATACCATTGTACGATGCAGCCTTTTTCGTTGTAGAAAGTGTTAAGTCGCCTTCACCTCTGCTCATCTGTTCCATATCACTCGATAATGTAGTTTCTATTGCTCCTGACGCTGTTTGTCGTTCTATCAGTTTTTTTTGCACTTGACTAGCAATCTCTGAAATTTTAACACCCTGAAAAATATCTGCTAGCGTAACAAATGCATCCCATTCTTGGCTGAGCCAATTGTAGAGTGAAACAGCCCCAAGTGAATCCAGACCAAGCGAAAGGAGCGGGCGATCTATATCTATTCTATCAATGCTGGATGCGCCTAGAAGACGCATGACTGTTTCTTGAATACGTTCAATAATCACTTCGATCCTGGCTATTGATGAAGAGACCGAATCATTTGCTCGTACATTAGAAATATTTTGTTGAGTAGCCTGCTGCTCAATAAATTGTACCAACTGATGATTAGCCAAGTTAGCCTTGTTAGCATGTAGTCGCTTCCAGTCGACAGCAAAAACGACAGGTGATGAGTAGTTTGTTTGCATGATAAAGAGTCGTTCGACTAATTCGAAGATAGCTACCGTAGGCAACATTTCCATTCCTTGAGCAATAAGTAAATTATTCAAGATGACTTGTTGTCGATGGAACATGCCTGCTCCCTGCACTGCTGGCAAAGCAATCGATAGAGCTGGTAGTTTCAGTTGCTCACGACGATAATGTGCTAGAGCCTCGAAAAACTCATTTCCTGCATTGTAACTACTCGATCCAGGATCAATCAAATGATTGCGAATTGATGAGAACATGACGAAGAAATGCAAGGATGCACCGGTTTGTTGTGACGCTTGATGAAGATTCCAACCACCGCGCACTTTGGGTTCCATAACACGAAAGAGTGTCTCTTGGCTAAGATTGGTCAACAATTTATCATCGGATATGACGGCACTGTGTATAATGCCACGCACTGGATGTGATGTTTGATTAAGACGTTTAATCAGTTCATAAACATCGTCAAAATGAGTAACATCTGCTTGGATGACATTAATTGAAGCATTGTATTTGGTTGCTGTTTCTTTGAGTTGCAACCAATCTTCTAATTGCGGATTATTTTCGACTTTTTCAAACTGTTCAATTGTACGACGACTCATTAAAACAATGTGCTTGACACCTCGTTTTTCTACCATCCAACGAGACATAGTAAGTCCCAGACCACCCAATCCACCCGAAACAAGAATCGTTCCTCTCTCACGTACTACAGACGGAAACATAGATTCTAAAAAGAAAAGGATGCTAGCAATAACTATTAGATTAACAATTAAATATACCTTCACTTGAATATTCACTGATCTTCGTGTTCATGTCACTTTCTTTAAGTGTGAGGGGCTGTTCAGAACTCGTCATACGAATTACCATTTTTCCCATGGATATACCGAGACTGCATTGTGTAAATGCATGAATTACTTCAGATGGCTCAAAAATAGTCAAAGGTTCAAATGGTCTAAATAGACCTCTTTGGAAATGGTCCAAAACATCATCGATCATTTCATGAATGGTGTGCGGTTCATCAATGGCGTGTAATACTAGATCAATAATATGAAAATTACAATCTTGTCGCAAATCAAAAATCGGTAGACTTGTTCTCGCGTACACGTCCCGTTTACCGAGTTCAATAAAATGACCGTGGGAAGCAAGTAGTTTGAATGATTCCTGAAGAAGTGGACCTGAAAGGGAGTTAACAACGACATTAACACCATTTGGAAAAAGAGAGCGTATTTCGGTGACAAACGACAGGTCGCGACTGTTGAATACGTGTTCAATTCCATAGTGCTTTCGTAGAAAACATCGCTTGGCATCACTACCTGCAGTAGCAATAACTCGAGCACCAACTGCTTGGCAATACTGAATACAAGCTTGGCCAGTGGCACCCGTCGCAGCGTGAATGAGAACGGTCTGGCCATGCTTAAGTCTAATACGATGTTTTAAGGAGAGCAGTGCGGTTAAAAATGCAGTAGGCAACGCAGCCAATTGTTCATCCGATAATAAACATTCGTCGGGTACACGTGAGACAGCTGAAGCATCGAGAATAATATGGGAATGGAACGTACCTGGCGGCCAAAGGGCAATGACACGATCTCCAATCTTCAGATCCTTAGAATGAGAAAGAATAACAGTACCCATTACATCAGTTCCAGGAGTAGTATCACGATCGAACAAAGGTTCATCATAATCTCGTTGACCAAACACTCGTGTATGAGGGTACAGACCACGTATTTTTAAGACATCTCTGAAATTAAGACTAGTGCAGTGAATACGAACTTGGATTTGGCCAGATGATAGATTTCTGATTAGTATTGGACCTCTCACCCAAGCAAGGTCAGCTACAAAACGCGATGGTGCAACTTGAAGCCAAAATGGATTCTTGTCAGCGTCATTTTTAGGTACGATTGTTCTTTCCATTTTCGATGATAATTCCTGCTGTTCTTTTGATTGTAACCAATCATAATGCCACTGAAAACACTGAATACGACGGTCTGCCTCACGAGAAAGAACAACTTCATCAAGATTATCGGCTTCCCGTGAGTTGATCATATGCTCTATGAGAATATCGCAATAGAATGATTCTACAAATATGTCTGCTGTTGGTTGTAAGTCAATGAGTTTAATATGATGACGCGGACATTCAATGCTTAAACTACGGGCAAGTCCAATGAGTGATGCTATTACAGGATTGAATTCACTCTTTTCATGCATTGGCTGAGAGTTTTGTGTAAGAATAAAAACGTATGGAAATGAATTATTCTGTCGATGATATTTTTGAATAGATTGCAGAATGTAAATAAATTTGTAGCATAAATGTTCTACATGCGATACAAATGTTGTTTCATTGTTGTTCTGACCAAGTTGCAATACATCGAGTGGCCAAGCAAATACGATATGCAGTTGTTTATATTGTTTTAACATGATATCAATCGTTGAAGAAATATGATCAATAATAACACTATCTGGTAGAATTTCAATGTTAGAACTTGGTAAGTGAGGTACAAGTGCATGTGACAGATTGTGTGTACGATCAGCAAATAAGAGCCAGGCTTGATCCTGCCATTCGGAAAGGTGAATGAGAATGGATCTTGCTGTTGATTTTCGCACAATCATGAGCGAATCTCCAAATGCATTCGCCTTTGCTGATACTACCATCGGTTCAAATCCACCTACTGACTGGAATGCTTGTCTCCATTGATCAATATTCAGTGGAGCACGATTGTGATCATTACGCCACCAATAAGGAAATAAGCCAAATATAAGATCGAAGTAAGAATGAGTTAATGTCAATTCGACCACAAGAAGAAGACCGCCTGGTACCAGAAGACGACGAAGTGAATTAAGTGAGTGATTAATATCATTTGTTGTTTGAAGTACACTGGCCACAAAGATAATATCATGAGATTCGTCTACAAAAAATATCCATCAATCAATTTTGCAACTTTTAAAACATGAGTTATTGTGCTCAAAGAGGATCTAAATATCAACTACATTTATCGAAATACACAGGGAAATATTTGATCGAAACATGTTTTAATGTGCCCCAAAATAGGTAAACAATTTATATAAACACGTTGGATTCGACTAAATTCACGCATTTTTCCATCTCAGTTACTCGGAACTCGTCGAAAAACGTCGTTTAACAGTATTCTTAACAAACACTGTCTTCAAGAAAAAATTTCGTTTCTCGACAATGTGAAAATAAATATGTCCAAATATTTAAACTACATTTTCGTTCTTTTGCGAAAACTGCACCAGAAATCATTTGCTCGTCGTAACTTAAAATTAGTGATCTTGATCAACTACTTCACACGTAAGAGTTGTGTATTTTTTCAAGAATATAGTTGAAGAAATATGCATAACTTTAAGACTACCTATTGAAGCGGGATGACGAGTATGTGTTCTTTGTGGTATTGGGTACGAAACTCGAAAGTTTCACTCAATGTATAGTCAGTATGTCTTATAAGCAATTGGAACAAGCGTATGCTTCGACTGTTGAACTTCAACAGGTAATGTAGAAAGTCAATATCTGTCTTCAAACTTTATTCTTGAAAAGCTACTCTAACAATTAAAATAGTTGATTAATAGTGCTAGTTCGCAGTTACGATAAACGTCTTTTGCTCACGTTTTCTGTAATATGGTGTTCAAAATTAGAAGGAGCTAAAGAAATAATCAAACTAATTTGTTAAACACAATCATTCGACATGTATCTTCGTGTGCTATTAATTTCTTCATTACTCGAGTATAAAAGTGAGGGGAAAGAAAATTCAACTCAGTTCTCATCAAAACATGCTGATTTGAATTAAAATAAAAACCGCAAAATCACATAAAGATGAAATGTGAAAACCAAAAAAGCGATGAAGTACGCAATGGCCTCAAGACATTATTTAGACTCGATTCATCTTTTGATAAACATCATCTCGAGTTTAAGTGTGTAATACGGATTGCAAACATAATATCAGAATATTAAAAAAAAAGAATTCATACAAGAAAACAGAATACAGGAAATAACTCTTTTTTCTAAGTCTTGGCTCTCAAATGTAATAATTAATCGAGAAACAACAGGTACGATAATCTCTTGAAAGTGCACTAAATTTTCTTAACAACATCCAGACAGAATATTCACAAAAATCTGAAGGATTTTAAGTATAGAGTGTAAGACACAATGTATAGACAAGATAATAACGAAAGATCGCGACGTTCCATCTAGCAAGCATCTCAGAAAAGTACGGATTTCATATACAAATTCGAAACTACTCAGTTTTCAGTTCATTTAAATTTTTGTTACAATTTTCTTCAAATAATACATTTTACTTGTATTTTCATTTCTTTTGAAGTGCTTCAGAGAAAACTTTTCATAAAATACATAAAATAGTGTACAAAAAAAGCAAGAAAGTGTGTCTTTGGAGTAAATTGTGACTAAAACTGATATGAATCGAAAATCTGACTCGCGTTCGCACAATTGTACATGAGATCCATATTTTTTTCAAGATGTTTGCCTGGCTGGATCATAAAAACAAAAAAAAACGCGGTTCTACTCAGGAAAGGTGGATAAAAAAATCACAGATAATCCGCAGAGAGGTAATCGGTCATTCTGAACACTTGTAGCATATAACAAATACGCAGCAAGGAAAAGAAACTCCATCGATTGATGATTCCGTTACATTACGTGAAGAGAAAACTTTTTCAACCACAGTACATTTTTTTATTACAACACATCTGTTGTAGATAGGTATTGTAGGACAGTTGAGTATGTGACTAATGTTGTTTAATTACTCCTATAAGCACAGACTATACCTTGATATTTTTACGACGGTTTAAAAACGATTAAAGAACTTCTTAGTCAGAAGATAGCATTAGAAAATAGAGAAAATGCTATGCTATTCAAGCTTCGAAGAAATCATTTATTAAGGAATAAAAAACTGAAAATCAAAGATTCAGTTGAACCAACTGCATCATAGTTTGTTGAAATACACATTCAAAATACTACTAACACATGTTTGTAGTATTCTACTGTTCGAAAATACATTAGGATATCGTTTTTACCTTTATAAAAATGAAGCTTCTTTGAGTACACGATGGATTCAGATCAAGTACTTTATTTCACTAATGATTTTACATATCAATCTTAAACACTAATAATTAAATCATAATTTTTATTTTGGCACATTTGTTTTACCCATTTAAAAACAATGCACTTGGCTAATCCAACTATGAGCATCATCACGTTTTTGAAATATTTACAAAGGACATTTGAACTCTACGGGATTTTTATATCAGACACTAGATTGATATCCATTGTCAAATACTGTATTATTGACGACAAAAATGGGCGACAAATTATTTTTTTTTGCTTTCAGATAAGATATGTGTTTTGTCAGTAAAAATAAACATTAGAAAATACTATTCTAAAATCGAAGAAAACTAAAAAAGCAACAGTTTCTATTTATCGATGAAGTTTCACAATTTGAAAAAGAACGTACTGAAACAACTATTGAGGTAAGGACAAGTCACAGTAAACAATCTTTAACCTCTGAAATAAACGTAGTGCACGTGTGCGAAAAGACTGATGTGAAACATCGTTTAAATTGCAGTCTTACTCCCATTCAATTGCTGTCAACACGTCAAAATTGCGAAACGGTGAATTTTATTGGAAAAAAAAACTGTAAAATTCCAGTTTTTAACTCTTGTATTCTACTGGAGTATATTTTGCCGGTTTAGCTATGTTTTGAATAGGAATGCTACATGTATTGATTTTCTCAAAGTGCGATACTTAATCATGTGATTGATCTTTTGACTTTTATATTATTTCTAAAAAAGATCAGATCCATCGATATACTTTCATACAAGTCTTTTTTAATTTGTCCTCAATTTCTAATAACAGTCTTAGTGATAATGTCTTTAGGTTAAGATAAAAAACTAACAATTCACTATCTTTATCGATAGGACCAGACTTATTTGAGCAAAAAAAACATATATTTACCTAGAAGACTTGAGTTATCCGATTCAACCTCTAAGTTATATACATGATAAGAGATAGAAATCCGTTGATTTCTCTTGTTAGTATTTGCCAGACAGGACTGGAAAGTTTGTTCAGCATCTAACAGAAGTGTTTCTGTCAGATCAACATGAAGCACTTTAACATATGTGTCTGTTTGTTCGGTAAAATCAGCCAATTGACAAAGAATAGGCACTAAAAATGAACTTATACCGACGCCAAATAATAGAATGCGCAATGAATTCGGATGATTGTTGTGCATATGATTAATGAGTGCTTGAAAAACACATTGTGTTTTTAAAAACGCAATAGTATTCTGCACATCTTCTAGAGCTAACTCAGTTTCCTTATTTTGTATCAATAATTGTTCATGAGACTGTTCACCAAAGAGCACTTGGCCGAGTTTGGATCCAACTGCATCCATTAGAGTAACAAATGATTTGAGACGAGGAAATCGATTGACAAGGGTTTTACGAATGAGCTGAATTGAATGATTTGTCACTGTCATAGTAGTTTTGCCACATTCATCAATTAGTCCATGTTGATGAACAAGTGAAAAAGCAGCTTCAAACAATCGGAGAAAATGAAATTCATCGTCTCGCACAAGATGACGCAACTTGTCTTTAACAATGAGTTGAATGTTCTCTAATGAAGCAAGATGTTGTAATGCCTGAAGAGCATACATCCCAGCTAAGGCATTCAATGGTTCGATCGAATCTGCTAGTTGGTTATTAATATTATCATTTTCACTGTTCATCATTTCGATCTCTTGTCTTTCTGTCTCATTCATCAAGATGTTGGACGATGGTAAAAGATCGACTGTCCTTATTAGATGATTAAACAGACTTGACCATTTCTTCTGTAGACAAAATTCGGATAAAATCGTTTGTACTTGATCATTATAATCTCCATTTGGTAGATGGACAATTTCATTTATCTTTTGGAAAATGGACTTTTCCAATGGTTTCCAAGGACCAGGAATGCGTTGCATTTTGAACATTTTAAATATGACGAGTGGTTTTGTATTGGATTCTATCATTTCATCATTACTGTTAAATATGGCAGCATCAAAAGTATAAGCTCGCTCTTGCGAAAGACCGACAAGAAATGAGTAATAAGAGCAATGTGCCACTGCTTGAGACACACGAAAAGTATTTCCATAAATAATCATCTTGTCAATGGCAACTGGAAGGAATGTTTCAATTCCTGGTATAATAGACAAGAATGTATGGAAACAACCATCAATAACAAGTGGGTGTAGATAGTAACGTATATCGTTTTGTTCATCATTAGCTGGAGTAACTCGGCCAGTTACTTTTGAATTTGTGGTTTTAACTGAAGTTGCTATTCTAAAGTTTGAGCCGTATTCATACCCTCTTGTAGATAAATGGGCATAGAGATTGGAAATATCCAGATTATACCACTTTGCTGTTTCTTCTTTACTCAAACTATAGGCTGACGAGGCATGAATGTTTAAATGAGGACCAATATCAATGCGTCCTCGTGCATGCAGAGTAAATTGGCGCAGAGAATATGCATTCAATGTTTGAAGATCAACGAAAGAATCAATAAAATCATTACAAGCCATGCCAGAAGATCGTTGACAATCTGGTCCAGCTGCCGACCATGGTCGACTGTAAATCAACCATTCCCGCATTGGCATCACAATTTGTATGATAACTTCAGTCAATTCATGTTCGTTAAGAACAAGAGCTTTGATAAATTCAACCTGCTCAAAAGCGATCGGTGGTGGTGTCTCATCGTTATTAGCTACTGGTAAGAGCTGACGACAGGCAGCTAGTGCCATCTCAAGAAATCCAGCAGCTGGAAGAAGGATGGCATCTTGCATTTTGTGCTGAGACAAATAGGCATATTCAGGTAGATTGAGATTGATCAAACTTTTCCATATTGCCGATGTGTGTTGAGCCCATTGACGAACACCCAGTAATGGATGTGAAGGTAGGCGATAAGCAAGTCGCTCTATTGCAGACTCTTTTGATTCATACCAACAAGGAGTTAAGTTGAATGCATATAATGGAAAGCTGTCAAATAAATGCTCCACATCTTTACTTGGTTGAACACATCGAGATGCAAGAAAGTGTTTCCAAACATCGGGTGAGTATGAGAGTTGTGCAATGCTTGTCAACAGTGTTTTCTGGTCATCTTCCTTTCGTTTGAGAGTAGGCAAAATGAGTGGTTGAAAGGTGGACGTCTTCTCGCAGCATTCATGAATTGATGTGGCTAAAACGGGATGAGGTGATAATTCGAGAAAAGCATCGATGACTCCATCTTGGATAATTGCCTGAATAGTATCACCAAATCGAACACATTGGCGAATGTTTGACCACCAATGATGAGCATCAAGCGGGGTTTTATCGTCTATTCGATCTCCAGTAACAGGTGAATAAAGTGGAACTTGGGCACAACGAACATCAAACATTTCTTGTGTATTTTCAAGAAGAAGACCTCGAATATCATCAAGTGTTGAAAATATCTCTTCTCTAATGCCAAAGCGATCCATCTGATGAGAATGAAATGCATTCTCGATCCGTAGTCGAGCTTTGAATACTGTCGGATGAAATGTTGCAAGAATACCCTCAAGTTCATCGATAATTTTTTCATCACCGCTAAGTGTCACTGAGCGTGGACTATTGACACCGGCTACACACACTAGGTGTTCGATTCCTTTGAGCAATGAATCTCGCACCTCTTGTTCATTCATAGCAACAGCCAACATTCGACCACCTTGACGAGTATTTCGATGTTGAAGACGAGATCGATTATAAACAATACGAACTGCTTCATTCAATGAAACTCGTCCAGAAATAAAAGCGGCTGCTTGTTCTCCTGCACTATGAGATACAATTGCACTAGGAAAGATGTGCCACGAAATGAGAAGCGCTGCAAGTGCTACTTGAACCGAAAATATGGCAGGTTGTGCGATGTTAGTGTCGTTGACACGTGATTCTCGTTCAGTCTTTTCAATCATTTCGCTCAGTAAATTAAATTCACCACCATTGATTTTTAGGAGTTCTTCACTAATTCGTTGAATCCATTGGCGAAAAATAGGTTCAGATGAGTAGAGTTCTCGACCCATGGCCCACCATTGAGGACCCTGACCACTAAAGACAAAACATATGCGATGACAACTCGATGAAACACGCTTGGTGACTAATAATCCTGGTGTTGATTGTTTTTGTACAAAAAGATCAAGTTGTTGTTGCAATTGAGCACGATTGGCTGAAACAAAAATGGCCAAGTGCTCATGACTAATAGTGCGTTTGAGCAGTAATTGTTGAGAGATGCGTGCAAGAAAAGAACTTTCATCATCTTGAGGTTCTATTTGTTTTAACCATTCGTTGAATGATATTACTTGTTTGTGAAGTGAATTACTACTCTTTGCTAAAAGTTAGATATAATTAAAGGAAAGTATAATATAGACAACATACTCGAAAAGATAAAAAGACTATGTTGCTGTAACAATTCTCTTTCGAAATGACCATTTGTGTTAATCAATCTTTCTTTTGGATGATACTCTTCGATAATAGCATGAGCATTATTGCCACCAATACCAAATGAACTAATACCGATAGCTACTGTATGTTCTTTTTCACCGTCAATATTAATTGGAGGAAATACAGTCATTGTCTGGACCACATGCAAGTTGAATCGATCTGCTTCAATTTTTGAATTATAAGCTTTGAAATGCATGTTTGGTGGAATCGCTCTATGTTTCATACACATGACTGTTTTGATAAGAGATGCAATGCCAGCTGCTCCTTCTGTATGGCCGATATTGCTCTTAACGGATCCAATTAATACTGGAGGATCGAAAGGTGACCGTTGAAAGAATTTACCTATAGTGTTAGCTTCTGTTGAATCACCTACTTGTGTTCCCGTTCCATGCGCTTCAACGTAGAAGATACGATTTCGATCATACTGTGTTCTAGCATAAATTTCGCCTAGGAGACGTGCTTGTCCGACGGCTGCTGGTACTACATAACCACTTTTACCTTCAGAACCATCATGGTTGCTCAAGACATCGTGTAATATACAGTAAATTCTATCACCATCCCGTTCAGCATCACTCAATCGTTTGAGAAGAATCAGGCCTAGGCCCTCGCCTAAAAGGTAACAGATATTTTAGTTTCTGATCAAACAGTCATTAAAACTCAAACCCTCAATCGAAGACACATCCACTGAACAAGACCACATAGAACTCTATCATGTCTAATACGCTTGAGCTTTCCAAGTTATCTTATCATTTGATGTAGATTTTTGGTGTTACTAGAGCACTTCAAAACCAATGAAACTAAAACCTTTACATTGACTATACTCAGTACATTCACATTTTGAAAGTTTCAAAACTGAAATGTCCTATAAAAACAATTTTTGAAATCTGATGATCCATAAATAAAATGAAAGCAGTCGCGTCTGAAGTTGTTGCCTGCAATATAGTAAAGTTTAGTGAAATTACCCTTTAGAGCCTTGATGTTCTAGAAAAATCAGTTTGTGAATTTCGAGCTCGCACTTTATCCAATACATGTATCAACTAAATGAGATTCTCTAAAATTTTTCCAAACTTTGGATAACCTATCTGCGACGAGAAGTTTTCGAAAATAAAATTGTAAAATATCTCTGGAAATGCACTGATATCCTGAAAATACTATTTCTTAGAAAGATATCCTTTGTAAATTCTAAAGCTTTAGATGTAAATTCGTTTAGTTAGATCTTTGTGCAGGTAAAGTTTGAATTTAAAACTCGAAAGCATGATTTTCACTGGGAAACTAACGTCCGAAAATAACAATAGAGGTGTTTTAATTGTCATTCTACAATGCTCCCTATTATATACGGTAGAGTTATCAGTTGAAGAGTAAAGCTGTCAAATTGAATTTCGATAGCCCAGTGCAAGCTGAACAGTCAAAATCTGTAAACAGTGACATTATAGGAAATAAAGTATTGTTCATAAGTGAAAGGTAAAGAAAGAAAACGATAGATTGAGACTGATGGAGTTTCTTATAAATTCGACTCAATTGGGATAAAAAAGGCGATCTCCATTCATAACAACTTGTCAATTTTTTCCATTACATGATACTACTGAATGAACAAGTGTTTATGGAATAGCATTCAAATAATTCATCCATGGATCAAGATCTTTTTTTGTCTCTCTAAAGACAACGAGGAAAGTCAAAAATAGACTGCAATGTATTTGATTTTTAGTCACATTGAGACCTTTAGTAAGATATCGTTCTCATCAAATAGAATGTATGATTACATTGTATCGAAAAAGAAATCTTCGCTGTCATACAATGAAATTTTAGTGAATTATATAAGTGCTTGGATGTGTCAATATATACTGGAATTAGTGTGACAGCAATCTCTTCATTATTTTCCTTTTGAAATTTGTCAAGGAATATTGTGAAGATATTCTCTAGATAGAAACTACGACAGAAATGTTTAACCTATAGCTTCTCTTTTCAAGACTAATCTAAAATTCAATGGCTTCCTACTCGTGGTCTGTGGTAGAAACACTATAGAGCGATCTTATGAACAAATTCAGGCAATGCTCCGATGACATTGATGAGTAAAAACGGAAAAATAAAATGCCAAAAGTTGCTATGCTTTTACGCGTCACACTGAAATAATCTAGATGACAATTTTGACCAAAAACGTAATACGCTTTTGGTCGTCTCGCAGCAGCCTTATCTATACCTTTCGCGTAACCATTGGCGTCGATACTAAATGATTGACTTCGTCCATCAACAGCAACAGCACCGATAGTTGAAAAATTGAGCAGATGCTCAGGTGTGAAAATGGCATTAACACCACCACAAACGGCCATGTCTGCTTCACCTGTACGCAATGCTTGTACACCGAGATGAACGGCCTGAAGTCCTGATGAACAAGCAGTATCCAGAGATACATTAGGCCCATGTAGATCAAAATGATATGACAAGCGAGCTGATGCATTGTAAAGCAGTATGTGTGGACCGAGAAATCGTGTTCGATGTTCTGGTTTAAGCCGAAGTGATCCCAATGCATGATCATTTGAGAATTGACCGATATGTACCGAAGTGCGCGATCCACGCATTTTTTCCAAAGTATAACCAGCGTCTTCAACCAAATGAACGAATTTCATCATGAGAAGACGATGACACGGATCAATCGTAACTGCTTCTCCATCTGAGAGATTGAAATAACTTGCATCAAAGGTGTCAAGCACTGACGTTGGCAAAAAATAACCACGACGTATGAGTTTTCGTTTGAATTCACCATTATCCCGATTGAGCGTATCAGCACAATACGACAAGAGATCGGTTCGTTCGACAGGTATTTCACTGCCTAGATCACGACTTTCCTCAAGTGCCTGCCACAAATCAATGGGCATATGGATATCACCAGCGAATTCACAAGATATCCCAATTATGGCTATAGGTTCAAATAATGTAGCGCAAGCCATGATTTTCAAACGTTCTTGATTAATGCAAATAATAAATAAGCTAAGCAAGAAAGTAAGCGATAAGATACGTCTTTGGTGCGAATATCTAGAAGTAAGGTAAAAAAGTTTTGAGACTAGATCGAACATAAGGGCAAATGTGGAACTCATATAGATGTTCATTCTGTTTTCTGTCCAATAAAACGCAATGCGGGATCACTTTAGCTCTGAAATATACAATGGGTTGTTTCATTGCCAAGATTTCGAGATTTTCGCTATTCTACGTGAATGTTTTCAGCCATAGCAGAAATCACAGAACCTAATCCATGCTTAGGTGAATGTACTATTATAACTAAGCCGATTTAATATGACCTTAACGTGGGTTCATATCGAAGCGGTCCTTCAAGGGACACCGTTAGATAACTAGCGAAATCTGGCTCCCTCCTAAAGTACTCTGAATTTTGCATCAAGAAATGATGGCATCTTTTTACATTATGCATTTTTTGGCTTCTGATCGAGCAGAAAGAAACTATTGGGCCATGCTCATGTGTGTCCATAGATACTTCGGCTGGATAGCCCTATTTTAAACTGCATAAATTTTACTATTGAGTGGTTCACTTCCAGGTTATATAACGTCAACAGATACATTGTACTTCGCTTCACTAAATGAGTCTAGATATGTAATGCTAAGTAGGTTGCTATTACAGAAACACAAGAATTTCATATCGTATGCGTACCAATTTTTCATATAAATTTTTATACATAGTCCCACTGTCATAACTCACTCTTTCCATGTACTTCAATGTAAAAGATTGAGACTTTCTCGAAAAATTTCCTCTACATCGCATTTATTGACTATACTCGTTTAGGCTTGATAAAAATAGGCCAAAGACATCGTCTAGGCAAAAATCTGAAGAAAATATAGCCTAATAAAAATAGTTCATCGACGATTTCTATAGACACTTCAATAAAAACTGTTTCAAAATGAGGTTTTAACATCATATTCGTGTGCAGTGATGAAACTTTGGTGGGTTAAGTTGTTTGTTAGATTCTTATAAGACCTTCTGGATGTGATGTAAAGACGAATGATGTATGTCATCATTAGATCCAAAACTCCAATTGAATACTTTCAAGTATTGTACCTCCGAAATAGTATTCTACAAATACGAATAGTCTGTTGTGTAGAGATTTCCAACGATTACAAGGTGTACTAATTGGAATTTTATTTTAGCGGAGAAGAGTGTTCGATAATAGACTTTTTGACAAGGAGATTCTTGTTCTATTGATATCTCTGGTCTCTTGGCATCATTCCAGTATCAGAAATCCTGAACAGATACTAAAGTGAAGTGAATATACTGAAAATATGCTAGAGAAATATCTAGATGCCATTTGAGCGATTACATCTTGCTTTATATGGAATATTGATGAAATCACCACAACAGTCGAAAAATCAAGATGCGAATATGAATACTTTAATATCAAAAATTATTTTTAAATGAGAAATGAATTTAAAGTTTAGGCCAAAACAACAATTTGAATCCACAAATTTTATTAAGATCGAAAAAGAAAACTCTATATGACTATTAATTCAAAATCAAATTTCAATCGAAATATAAGTTTATTTGAACTGAAGCATTGAGTTTATCCAAAGCTCAACTAAAAGGAAAAACGCGATGGTTCAAAAATCGCAAAAAGCACGTCAGCATGCCTTTTACAACATATGGAATTCACGGATTTTTCTCTGAGTTGCTTCTCATAGTCAATGGGAGGGTTTATAAAGTTATATTGCAAAGCAAAAGTTCGCTTTTATGGACGCTAAGCTCGAAGACCATTTGAGCTGGGGAACCAAAAATAGGAAACATATTGTTTAGTATGATTTTCAAAAGAGTTACCACTTTGTTAGATTTTATAGTACGAAAAAATTGCATGATATGTAGTTAGATAGAGTGTCGAATACTCTACATTTTTAATTCTTGTTTGAATATTTTCTGATATTCATTGAAGTATTTTAGAAATATGAGCGAAGTGAAGACCTACAATGTGTCCTAAAAGCGGTGTTCACTTAAGAATTGCATATAGTTCCCTTATTAATCAAACTTAATCTAATAATTTTTATTATTTTTGAAAGAGAAGGGCAGTAAGTTTTTTTTCATAAAGACCCACACCCTTATCTTGCTGAAAAATGATGGTGTTGCTCAACCATTTCTTGTGTAAAATCAGACAAAAGGAATTTCGATGCATTGCGAAATAATTCTTTTGCGTTGATGTTTGATCATTGATAGTAGGTCAGAAGAAGTGAACCAATATCGTGGGCCCTTCAATCATTGCACTTTATACCATTGGACTTATATCTATGAGTCCGTCCCAAACCAAATGTCTACAATATAATCGTAAAAGATCTCTACGATTTAGAGACTCAAATAACCATAGAAATCGATATAATAAAAGTAAAATATTCCATGATTTTTTTTGATCGTAAAATATGTAAATTGTTTGCATCGAAGTCAAAGGTATTACTTTTGAAGAATATTTTTATGAACTTTGTCTTTATGAAAAAAAAACTTACTACATTTCTCTTTCAAATAAAAAAATTATCAGATTAAGTTTGACTAATAAGGAAGCTATACGCAATTCTTAAGTAGACACCACTTTTGGGACACACTGCAGATCTTCACTTTGCTCATATTTCTAAAATACTTCAACGAATATCGGAAAATATTCAAACAAGAATAAAAATGTAGAGCATTTGACACTTTATCCAATTACATATGATGCAATTTTTTCATATTATAGAATCTAACAAAGTGGTGATCCTTTTGAAAATCATACTAAACAATATGTTTCCTATTTTTGCATCAATTTCATATAGATATATTTTCGCTATAACTTCTCTTCAATAAGACATATCAAGCTGGGAATTTTATGGTAAATATATCTCACTTACTCCTAGTGGCCATCTAAGTTTCATTGAATCTGGAGAACTTTTTCTAAAATGACGGTGTCCTTTCGATTAGTCCCTTTTGTAATTGTTGAAAGTCTCTACACAACAAACTGTTTACATTTGTAGAATACTGTTTCACAAGTATAATACTTGATAGTACTCAATGGAAGTTTCGGATCTAATGATGACATACGGCGTTTGTCTTTATATCATATTCAAAAGACCCTATAAGAATCTAAAACATAACTTAATCCACTCAGATTTCATTGCTACACACGAATATAATGGTAAAACCTCATTTTGAAGAAGCTTTTGTTGGAATGGTATTAGAAATCATCGATGAACTATTCTTATTACGTTACATTTTCATATGATTTCCACTTAGATCATGCCTCTGGCCAATTTTGTCAAGCCGAAACAAGTGGATCCACTAAATACGACTTAGGAGAAATTTTCGAGAAAGTTTCAGTCTTGTGCATACAAGTAAGTGGAAAAGCGAGTTTTCACACTGGGACCATGTATCAGAGTTCATACGAAAAACTGATGCGCATACAGCATGAAATTTCTGTGTTTCTGTAAAAGCAACATGTTCAGCATTAGATATCTATCTTCAATTAGTGGAGCGAAATAAAATGTATCTGTTGGCATTATATAAATTCAAAGTGAAATAGGCGATGGTAAAATCTATGGGATCTAAAATAGGCCTATTCAGGCGAAAAAGTATACGCGAACACACATGAACATGATTCAATAGATTTTTTCCGCTCTATCAGAAGCAAAAAAAATGTGTGATATAAAAAGATGTCGTCTTTTTTCTGATGTAGCATTCACAGTGCCTTAAAAAGGAACGAGATTTCGCTACTTATCTGGCGGATTCTTTCCGAAAGCTCATATTTGCAGCACCGCAAATAATCTCAGGGATCTTTCAACCAAATATTTGGCACGCAACTATGTGAAACTACGAAGGCACACTAAAGTAAACGCTAAGAATCGATTTTTGTTTAGAAACCTGATTCTCTGAACTAGAGAAGCTAAATGCATCAAAAGATGCTTTATAATGAGCTTTTTTAAATTAAATATGGCACATATTGTGAATACATATAAAGGAAACACCGAAAATCATCCATCAATTAAATTTTCACTCACTTTTAAAGCAAGAAAAAGTGGAAACCAGAAGTGCCTTCCAATCAAATTTCTACTAATACCCATTTCAAAATAAAAGGCAAGTAACTATTTTCTAAATAACTTTCACTGAGTACAAGATATAGACCTGCGATTTTCATCCTTCGAAGGAGCGATGGTCGGATCATCGATCTATCTAAAACTCATTAAGACGAAAGATGCTTTTTTTTATCGGTACTTTTGGATCAACACTTTTTTCTTCGCATATTTTCATCAATTTTCACAATAATCTCAACTCAAATTATATCAAAATTTAGCTCAAATCACCCTTTTCCCCTATAAAATTATCGCAGTTTTTCGTAAACCCGCTTAGAATAAGAGGTTCAGAGATAACAAAATATATAGTAATTTTATAGCGAAAAAAATGGTGATTTGAGCTACAATTTGATAAAATCTGAGTTGAGATTATTGTGAAAATTGATGAAAATATGCGAAGAAAAAAGTATTGATCCAAAAGTACCGAATAAAAAACATCTTTCGCCTTAATGAGTTCTAGATAGATGGATAGCCTAGACATCACTCTTTCGAACGGTGAAAACCGCTAATCTATACCTTGTACTCCGAGAAAGTTATTCAGTAAACGGCAACCTGTCTTTTATTTTGAAACGGACATTAGTTAACTGCTCTCATGGTTCCATCTATATCCACAAAGAAATATCGACGGATCCAATGGAAATGTGTTATTTTGCCTTCTCGAGTTTTGTTGATATGGAGTTAATCATTTTACAAACTTTTTATAGTGAAAGATCTGCCCTGAAACTCTCTACAAAACACTATAGTTTGGCTAATTAACGTGTCTATTTTGTTCCATAGTAACTGAAACAATACCTTAGAAATATGATCACACTTTTCTAAATTTATGTCAAGCCGGAATTTTTTTTTCATAGCATATTTTAATTCTTCGATCATCAATTTTTTTTTGCTTAAATATGATTTCGATACGTATTCATCGTCTAACCAGGAATTGGCTCGAACCATGCATTAAAATCGTATTCAAGTAAAATAATAGTTGACCGACGAGTTAATATATTCTATAAGAAAAATTTCAGTTAGACAAAAGTTTAGAAAACTATCCTCACATCTCTCATTGATTGTTTGCACTCCTATGAAAAAAAGTAGGCGTATGGAAATAACTAAAACGCAGCATTTTCGACAGAATTTCAAGTTGCTTCATTCGCTAAAAAGTGTTTGGAAAATGCTTGACTGAAAATGAAAAAACTCGAGAATACAAAATGATCCATATCCTTTAATGATTAGATCGTTTAACCAATGCTTCTGTACTGGTGCTGTAATTTTCATCGAGAGTCCACAACAAAGAAAACAACCTCTCAATCATATCCATCCAAGTTCAGTGCGTGAAAATGACATGCGCGTACACTAAAATCACTCTGATGTCTTACGGATATCGTCAACCCATATTGAGCATCCAGACAGATAAGGAAACCGAAAAGATTGCTTATCGAATCGTCATAAATAATTGCTTTTAGTGTCCGTTATTCTAGTCAACTTTCATAAGAAGGATCGACAGGGAGTCCTTTGAAAAACCCCTGCAGAATACATAGAATATCCTAGATCAGCATTCGAGTATTTCTCGTGCTGATTCGCTGTACGACTGGACTCAACTTACATTTTGATGGAGACCAGTTAGAACTCGATGAGCTCTACAAGATGCACTCATTCATTTCTATTTTCGTCAAGCTATCCATGTAAAAGTTGGAAACAACTACGAGTATTAATCCAAAAACTACATTGATTTTGATTTGTCATCACGATTTGCTTCCTCAATAGACCCAGGCCTCTACTTGACGGACTTAAGTAGATCTTGATGAGCTTCATAAAATGCATTTCCTTGTGTGCAATTTTCATAGAGTCGTCATTGAGAAAAAATTTTATCAACGCTATACCTACAAAGTGCACCAAAAGTAATAGGACAAATAATTTTTTCGATTTGTTCTTTGTACATATTCAGTTAGGTCTCGTATTTTTACCGCATATGCTAAGTGCTATAATTTAAAGATGTAACATATGATCAGCATCTAGATACAGGAACGTGTCCGAAAGCGTATAAATAAGATGAAGCTTGCTAGTGACATTATGTCGACGAGTGTGTGAATCAGTGCTTGAGCGATTGCAACCTTGCAAACATTTAGAGAGTGAACAGATTGAGCAAGTTTTGTGAAAAGCTCGCTGTTAAAAATACTTCACAAATACATATTATTGTGTGTATCATTTTCTAGTTCTATTGCTTTAATAAACGTTTTCGTAGAAGTCAAACTTGATTTCTTACTTTTGGTCGCCCTGCATTTATACGCTTTTGAACAAATTACTCCATCTAGATCCTGGTCATATCCTGCATATTTAGATTCTATCGTCTAGTATATGTGATAGAAATATCAGGTCTAACTGAATATGTATAAGAAAAATCGAAAAAGCTATTTGTTCTGTTACTTCTGGTCCATCCTGTATACAAGTAATATATGCATAGCGAAAAAGCAACTTGATTTTTACTCATTATTCGAATGGATTCTATGGAGATTGCATCAAACTTAGCGCATTATATGAAGCTCTTCAAGATGTACCAGGGTCCCGTCGGGAGACAAATCGGAACAAAAAATACAAAAAAAAATATAGCTTTTTGGATCAGTATTGCGAGTTCTGCTTAGACAAAGCAAAATGAAAGCTGAGTACAGTGGTGCGGCAAATCACAATGGAAAGTGCTCAAATCCTGACTTTAGATATCCCACATCTGGAAAATTCTCCAGAGACGCCCCAAAGACTCACTGAGGATTTTCTAGGAACTCCTCAGGAATATACTATAAGAACTGCGACTGCTGTAAATGGTCATATACAATGTCTTTATTATCTTATCCAAGCAGGCAAACTTTTGGAAAAAAACGCGTTTAAACGTTCAATCACGGCTCCAGTTTGAGTGTTTTAACGCGTTTTTCCTAAAGTTTATCTGCTTGAGTATCCACATATATCACTCGTTAGTGAAGGAGCAGTAGGTTTCTCGTTCGACTTCTCTTTTGTAAATATAAAGGTCCAATTGGGGTTTTTTTAAGTAATACTTACTTTTGTAGTGTGTTCTTGAGTGTAACCTAAATAAAAAATATATAATTCAATTTTAAAAATACTTAACGTTGCAATTATTATTGTCTTAACTCTCTATTAAAACTATGTTTCTTTTATTGCAATATAAACTACTGTTGTAATTGTTGTTGCTATTCATCTAAATAGTATCTAGGCAACCAAGATCAGCTATTGAGATGAAGGAACGAATCATCAATACTGACCTTATTAAATCTTCTTCATATTCACTTAATGAAATTTTGAAATTGCTCGGACCACCTCTTTTTGACGGTGATTTAGCAACTGTACGAGCCACATCCACATTCATAGAATGATCATTTTTGGATGTTGCATATGGTGGTGATGATCGTTGACGTAAATGCTCGGCTTTATATCTGTGTGCAAGTGCATATGGTTGATTTTTTTGTTGTTGTTCGAGTAACTTTTGTTTAATAACTTTTTGTTGTTCTTCTTGTAATTCTTTCATTTCATTTTTTAACTTCGCCATTGAACCATGTGATATTTGAAGTGCTGCCATTATACGATCATTGACATTATATAATGGTATTGTTGGCCCATTTTTTTCTGCTTCAATAAATTCGATTACATTAAACATTAATTCCTTTGCTTCTTGACTAAAATAATGACCTTTGGGCATAGTCGTAATCAATCTGAAAACAAACCAGTATCAATCTGAAAACAAACCAGTATAATCAAAAACGTTATACTTTCATATAGAATGATGACTCGCTCATATTATTTCATTATATTACTGTTGGTATTTTCCAATATACATAATGGATATTGCTCTACAAGTTATGAGACATATTAGAGTAGTATTTTCCATTCTGTTCATGTACACCATGTATAGGTTTTATCCCTTTCTTACATGTTATACATATATATATATATATATATATATATATATCTGTTCTCTTTGCAGTCTTGTTCTCTCGTTACGGTGCTCTTCTTGCTCTCATCTCTCCTAACCTATTCTCAGTTAGTGTTACAGATAATAAAAATTGACCCCATTTCACCAAAATTTTAATTACAATCCTTTGCTGCTATGTTTTTCTACATTATTTTCTTTTAGCACTAGGTTATTCTCTCGTACTTTATTTGAGGGCAAATATAAATCTGGTAATTCTAGTTCAAAACAAAGAAATATTCGCATCCCGTTATTAAGACTAATGAAAATTAATGGAGAAATAGGTTAACTCCAGCGAAAGCCATACCTGATTCATTCACTCAATGACCTATTTTGCTTGTGAGACAGTATCATTTCAAGTGATACGAGTTCAAAATATATAGTATTGGATCACATGTTCGCAAGTAAACCAAGAAAAGGTATTGATTCATTACCTTCAAAATAAATTCAATGTTTAGTTTTTAATGAGATTTCAAATAGAAAAAAGAAATTCAAAGCTTATTAAATCATGTCACAAAGTTACAGACGACTAAAAATTTATGGAAGAAAATATTTTTTAGCTGCTTAGCTTTTGAAAAAAAACTGCTTAGTAGTCTTCAGTAAAATCCTTGTATTTTTCGAACGCAAACAGTTATCGATCTCGGCCTTGCGTGGATCGATAGAGGCGAAGGCAGGCTATCTACCTATTATATTAAAGTTGAGAAACCATGTAATTTTCATGAACGATCATGTTTATTTTCAAAGACTACAATACATCCAAGTAGAAAAATGACTAGAATTTTTCATTGACTTTATAAAAAGATAGAGCAGCGTCGACTCTAGATAGTACTAAAAACCCGACTTTCTTTCCTCTTTTTGTTTTAAAGTTATTAAAAAAATGTCCACGTCCATTCAACTCTGAAATGGACATTAGTTACCAGTCTTTTCTCAAAAGTCTTTTTTCCTTGGCTGCTTCAGCGCTGATTCAGCCGGAGTACTTACGAGACTTTTCTCAAAAGGCTTTCTTTTCTTCGCTGATTCAACTAGACTAGTTACCAGTCTTTTCTCAAAAGTCTTTTTTTTCTTGTCTGATTCAGCGCTGTTTCAGCGCTGATAATGACGGGAAGTGGCCGGAAAAGTACCATAATTTTCTGGCTCAGAATACTGCTGTTATTTGCATTGATTTCCGTGTTTTTTCCTGCTGGAAACGATGATTGTTGCTGAGCTTTCCGGCCATTTTCAATCATTTTAGGAGGGCCGACTTATCGTTGTGGGTACATTTGCGAGCTCAGAAATAGACGAAACTAGGTGGTAAGCTTGGGTTGGGGGCTTCACAGGAATTTTACTTACAAAATCCAACGGAAATCAAGTAAATTGGAATCGTTTTCGTGCAGGAACCGGCTATCTGGATTAGAAATCGAAAGGATCGGATTTCCCCCCGAATTTTCCTTCAATTTCCGGCCGGATATGGCGGGAAATTAAGGAGAAAAATCCGGCTAACTCCATCGCGGAATGCTTCTTCCATGAAATCCCCGGAAAACTCCGGAACCGGTCTTCTCCGTGCAGCAACCGACTATCCGGATTAGAAATGGAAGCGATCGGATTTCTCCGTGGATTTTTCCTTCATTTCTAGCCGGATATGGCCGGAAAGTAAGCAGAAAAATCCGATAAATTCCGTCGCGGGACACTGCTTCCATGAAATCCCCGAAAAACTCCGGAACCGACTGTTTCCTTGGCGGATTGTTCGACACGGGATTATCTTTGAGATCGTATCCAAATCGTATTCTTCCATCTCTTTCTTTAAATGATGTTTTTATTAGAATGCGGTGTAGAGAATTTCTCAGAAAGTGAGCATCCGATGCTCACTTTTGCTCACTTCCAAAATTAGAAAACACCGACTGGGCTAACACTTGAAATTATCTTTGAGATCGTATCAAGATCGTATTTTCCCATCTCTTTCTTTAAATGATATTCTGAATGAATAAAGTAGCATTTTATGTTCGCTGCTACTCGATTTCTGTTTTTGAGATTGGGGAAAGTTTTTAAGTGAAGGTTATCTTTGAGAGTGCGTTATTGTAGTGGAGACCGTCGTGTTGTAGGTGATCTAATTCGATCTGGAGATGCTAGCGGAAAGGATCGGATCTGATACCAGATGGCTTCGAAAACTGATAGCTTCCATTGAGAAAAAGATCGAATCCGACGTGGTTTGTGTTGGATTCGTTACAGTGGATTCCGGACCGGATTACGCGGGAAAAGAGCTGATCATCGTGTTCAAGCGGATCCCAAACCTGCCCGATAGTATCCGACGTGGCGTGCTTAAAATCGTAAATGATCGTATCCAACCTGTGGATCCTACCGGAAAATGTCGAATCTGTACCGGATCGATCCGGAAACCGGCGTCTTTCGTTAGAAACTGATTGAATCCGCTCCAGTTTGCGTCGGAATCCTGTGCAAAGGAATTCGGACCGGATTACGCCGGAAAATATCCGTTCGTCGGATTCAAATGGATTTGAAATCCGTTCGACAGGATCCGACTCCGGAACTTGCACCTGGGCCAGGATTCTCATGAAATTCTCGTGGGATTCTCCGGCTTCTGCTGAGAATTCTCACGCAATCCCCAGGATTCCCATGGAATGCAAAATCCCGGGAATCCGCCGATTCTCCCTTGGAAAAAACGAAAAAGGTTTTCGGTTTTTTCCAGAAATGGCTTATTTTTCGAATACGGGGTGATGGAAATGTTCGAAAATTTTTAGAAAAACTGAGGTAGCGAGCAAAAATTTTTGTCGCTTATGAGAGGTCAAATCACGAGCCATCTTTTCCTGCTTTTATTTTAACTTCGATCATTCTGACGAAAAGTGATTCTTTTTTGAGGGGGTCTTAATTTAAATAAAAGAATTACAGAAATGATTCTTTGAAGTAATATCAACCGCCATAGCTATTTTTAAGATTACCCAATATAAAATAAATAGCGTTTGTTTTCTTACATTGAAATCAACAGCGGTAATTGTTCTTCCAATTAATTTTAGCAAAGTAGATCGGATTCTATACGCAAAACAATAAGTACCATTCAACTTGTTGCCGAGGTTAACCTAAAAAAAAAAGAAAAAAATTCAAATCTTGAACAAATACTTACAATCGAACACATTACTGATATTGGTACCAACAAGAAAGAGTAGCTGAATCTATGAAATCGATACTTCCTGTTGGAGTTCTAATGACGCATTTTTATTACAATATCCTTCATTGTTTTTCGAATCGCTGTTTATCGTTTCAAGATATGGAGATCAGATTGCCATCATTCGAAAAAGGAATCTCGGGCACGCCGATCCGCGTGAAATTTATTATGTTGAAAGACCTCATCGATAGATATGTCTAAAATCATTTCCTTTTTGTTGCCTATCTGCATGAATTTTGATGAAGGCCTAACAACAAATTACGCTACACAGTATACCAGAAAATAATTTATACAGTATCATAAAAGATTTTCTAGGAAAGTCCATATGAATTCGTCGACGAATTTCTACTTTCTTGAAAATACGATATTCAAGAAGATAGGAATAAGAAATTCGATTTTCTAGTTAGAAAATCGAAAGTGAATTCATATGGGCTTTTCTAGAAGTTCGCATTTAATTTAACGACTGGAATATTTTCTAGAAATTTGAAAATCTACTAAGACTTTCTGCTTTCAAGGAAAAATAGGTCCTATAAACTAAAGAATAAAATAATTTTACTTTAAACTTAAATAAATTTATGAACGTTTAATTCACATGAATGCATTAAATAAAATAATAAAATAATTTTCACTTCAATTCATAGCCACTAAATTTATCAAATAAAATAAATACATTTTCATTTTAATTTATAAATATTAAATTTATATAAATGCATCAAATAAAATGAATAATTTTCATTTTAATTCATCATCATTAAATTCCTTAAATGCATCAGATAAAATAAATAAATTTTCATTTGAATTCATAAATATCAAATTTATATAAATACATCAAATAAAGTAAATAAATAGTTTTCATTTTAATTCATCACCATTAAATCCACTAAATGCATCAAATAAAATAAATAAATTTTCATTTTAATTTATAAATATTAAATTCATTAAATGCATCAAATAAAATAAATAAATTTTCATTTGAATTCATAAATATTAAATTCATATAAATTCATCAACTAAAGTAACTAATTAAATTTTCATTTGAATTCATCACTGTTAAATCCATTAAATATATCAAATAAAATAAATACATAAGTGATTTTAATTTAAATAAATTTATAAATGTTGCATACATTAAATGCATCAAAATAAAGAAATAATTATAATTTTAATTGAAATAAATCCGTAAGCATTTAAGTCATATAAATGCATCAGATAAAATAAATACATAATTTAGGTAAAATAAATTCACAAACATTGAATAAATTAATACATCAAATACAATAAATAATTTTAGTTTTAATTGAAATAAATTCTTAAACATTTAATTCATATAAATGCACCGAATAAAATAAACAGATAGATAATTTGAATTTAAACACATACAAAATGTACTAACTCATGCTGCAGTTGAAAAAAGATAACATATTAGCTTACCGTCGGCTGCCGAAGAAAATACTGAATGCACTGCACTGTCAGCTGACTTATATATGTGAATGAACAATGACTCTATAGCGGTCGTTGTTCAAATGATTTTCGCCAAATCGAAATTGATATTCGAATTTTATTCACCATTAGTGTTGATTTTTCATCCTTTCGGAAAATGAATTTTTGCGAAAATCAAATTCAATTTCTATAAATTAGAAAATCAAGCATTTTCTAAATTTTCAAAATTCAACTAATGAATCATGAAACTTTGAAAATGCTCTAACTTTTTTTAAGTCGATTTTTTAAAAAATAGAATTTCAAAATAATTTACAGTGTGGATTGTAGTCCAAATTTCGCTTTACTTCTCAAAAAAATTCCAAAACTTTTCATGCCCGGATTGACTTCTCTTCATTACAGCTTGTTTTCTTAATGTCCTGTTTTCACAATAGATATAGAACGGTTTGAGCTACAATTTGGCGTCATTTGTTATTAAGTCATCATGTAAACACATGAACATAGACAATAAAAAAGATATCAATATAAAACTAACTATCAAAATGGTCTTTCAATCTAATTGATTTCAAATGCATTGTTGTCCCGAGATTGCTCGTTCGAATGACAGCAACCCGAGTTCGATCGCTTGAAATGATAAAACGTTACTCCAAAAACAATCGAGAAAATTTTAATAAAAATCCCACATTCGTGTGCCTCACAGCTGAGAAGAAAACTAACGAGCTTTTCTCTCTTCTATCCTTTTCATTTTTCATAGGCAGAAAAAAACATTCTATCGATCGGTCATCTAAGGTGACTACTTTCCTTGCATTACCGCTAAAAACAAGAATAACTTAATTCTTTCTCTACTATCCTTTTCATTTTGCATAGGCATAGAAAAAAATTCAATCGATCAGTCCTCATTAGTAACGGCTTCTATTCTCCATCATGGCTAAAAAGAAAAATGACTTGCTTCTCTCTTACTATCTTTTTCATTTTTCATATGGAGAGAAATAAATCCAATGAGTCAGTCGTTACAGGTAACTGCTTTTATTCTTCATCGCAGCTAAAAGTAAGAAAAACTTGCTTCTCTCTCTACTACCTTTTTCATTCTTCATAGGGAGAGAAAAAATCCAATCGATCAGTTCTCACTCGTAACTGCTTTTATTGTCCATCACACCTAAAAACAAGAACAGCTTGCTTCTCTCATACTATCTTGTTCATTGTTCATACGGGAGAAAAAAATCCAATGGATCAGTGATCACAGGTAACTGCTGTTATCGTCCGTCACAGCTAAAAACACAAATAACTTGCTTCTCTTACTATCGTTTTGATTTTACATAGAGAGAGACAAACAATCCAATTGATCAGTCGGCACAGGTAACTGCTTTTATTCTCCATCATAGCTGAAAAGAAAAATAACTTGCTTCTCTCTCTACTATCTTTTTCATTTTTGATAGAGAGAGAAACAAAATCCAATGAATTAGTCGTCACACGTAACTACTGTCATTGTCCATCACAGATAAAAACAAAAGTAGCTGGCTTCTCTTTGTATTCTTTTGATTTTATATAGAGAGAGAAAAGAACGCAATCAATGAGTCGTTACAGGTAACTGCTTTTATTCTCCATCATAGCTGAAAAGAAAAATAACTTGCTTCTCTCTCTACTATCTTTTTCATTTTTGATAGGGAGATAAAAAAATCCAATCGATCAGTCCTTAATACTAACTGCTTTTATGGTCCGTAACAGGTAAAAAGAAAAAAATATGCTTTCGTGTCTTTAATTCTTCTAATTTTTCATGGCCAGGAAAAGAAACATGGTATTGGAGAATGGTTACAGCTAACTAGTTGTAATGTGCATCGCAGCGAAAGTAAAAAATAACTTAGTCTTCTCTGGTTTGTCCTTTTATAGCCAGACAAAAAATCATGGTGTCAGTAAGTCGTCACATGTAGCTGCTTTTATTGTGCGTCATAGCTAGAAAGTAAAATACGTTGCCTATCTCTTCCATTCTTCTGATTTTGGATAGGTTGAAAAAAGAACCATGTATCGATGAACTGTCGTAGATGACTGCTTTTAACGTATATTACTAGTTAAAAGAAAGATCACATGGTTCTCTCTTTTCTATTCTATTGATTTTGCATAAGGAGAAAAAGGACATCGTGTCGATGAACTGCCACGAGTATATGCTTCTAGTATACGCTACAACTAAAAAGAAAAGTTGATTGCTTCCGTCTTTGCTATCGTTTTCATTTTTCATACGCAGAAAACAAAAAAATCCTATCCAGCGATATTGGCAGTTAACTTCTTGCAGCTTGTATCAAGGGAAAATGAGAGACCCAAGGGTGAATCGGGGGATTCCTGGGATTCCGACTCCTATGGGAACTCGGGGAATCCTATGTGACTACTAACAATTCCCATGTGAATACGAAGAACTCCCATGTTAATACAAGCAATTTCCATGTGAATACGAATGATTCCCATGGAAATACGAATAATTCCCATGCGAATACGAATGATTCCCATGTGAATACGAATAATTCCCATGTGACTACGAATAATTCCCATGCGAATACGAATGATTCCCATGGAAATACGAATAATTCCCATGCGACTACGAATGATTCCCATGGAAATACGAATAATTCCCATGCGACTACGAATAATTCCCATGCGAATACGAATAATTCCCATGTGACTACGAATAATTCCCATGCGAATACGAATGATTCCCATGCGAATACGAATGATTCCCATGTAAATACGAATAATTCCCATGTAACTACGAATGATTCCCATGTGACTACGAATAATTCCCATGTGACTACGAATAATTCCCATGTGAATACGAATAATTCCCATGTGACTACGAATGATTCCCATGTGAATACGAATAATTCCCACGCGAATACGAATGATTCCCATGTGAATACGAATAATTCCCATGTGACTACGAATAATTCCCATGTGACTACGAATAATTCCCATGTGAATACGAATAATTCCCATGTGACTACGAATGATTCCCATGTGAATACAAATAATTCCCACGCGAATACGAATAATTCCCATGTGAATACGAATAATTCCCATGTGACTACGAGTAATTCCCATGTGACTACCAGTAATTCCCATGGGACTACCAGGAATTCCCATGGAAATCCGGAGAATCCTGTGGGAATTCTATGGGAAGACTATGGAAATACTATGGAAATCCAAAGAAGGTTTGGAGTAGATCTCTGAACAATACCGGAATCATAACTTATGCTCAAGAATACAAAGTATCAATTCATTCACTTAACATTTTGAAATCCACTCCTTTAAAAGAACCGTGTAGAGCTACACTGGAAAAAAAATTGGTACGATACCGAACCAAAAAGAGTATTGTGAGCGAAAAAAGATTTCGTACATAGTACGGAACCTAAAATGGTTTCGAATTCGTTTCAATTATCTGAACCATTTTAGGTCCGGTACAGGCCACTACGAAAAGCTTGAAAAAGTGTTCTGAGTCAATGACAATCAATTTTAGTCACCCAAAGTTTTGTAAGAAACCTTTTGAGGGTTTCGTATTGTCTTCCTAAATGGTTCCGTAATCATAGAAATTCTTTTACAGCGTATCGAATCATTTAGGAAGGCAATACGAAACCCTCAAAAGGTTTCGTACAAAACTTTGCGTGACTAAAATTGATTGTCATTGATTCAGGATACTTTTTCAAGTTTTTCGTAGTGGTCTGTACCGAATCTAAAATGGTTCAGATAATTAAAACGAATTCGAAATCATTTTAGGTTCCGTACTATGTACGAAGCCTTCTTTCGCTCACGATACTCTTTTTGGTTCGGTATCGTACCAATTTTTTTCCAGTGTATGGAAGATAAGGGTCTGGGTGTGAATGTTTCGTGGGGATGGAAAGAAGACGCAGATTCATACCTTCATCAATGTTGTTAACTGAACATTCTGGGATATAGAACCGACTGGTTTCTAACGAAATAATGTGAGCCAAATCGTGACATCTAGTACGATTATTTATACAGTTCACATAGGTGAGAAATCTCAAACGCCTTGCATTATGACGCTCATATTGATTCATGGAAGAGAGAATCGGACTACAACTTTAAATTCTGCATAAAACATGTAGATATAATTGAACTAAAGAACTAACTCCGAAGCCGAACTTGCGGTCTTTTCATTTTATCCAATACTTAGTGAGTCGTAGTTTCATGGACAGGATTATTCTTCCTACACTGATCAATAATGATCTACCCATTAACATTAATATAAAAACCAAACATAAATAATCTATCGACTTTTTACCACATGATAGGAACGATATACTAAATGATTAGCTTATATTAGTTCACCATCCGGCTCATCTAATAAAATAGACATGATTAATGAGGAAACGTAATATGTTAGTTCTAATTGATGTTACTCTAGTTTTTGCTGCTCTTTCATGGAGAAAGGAAAATGAAACAGAAGGGCTTCTTGTGTCTCTACTCTGTAAAAAAGAAAGTTGGCCGACGGAACCTTTTAGGGTTCTAGATTTGGGTACCATTTTAAGAACCTTTTTTAGTTCTAGCCGAAGGCGCTGAACCGTTTAAAGTTCTAGCCGAAGGCGCTGAACCGTTTAAAGTTCTAGCCAGAAAATCTAGAACTTTTTTAAGTTCTAAATTTTTCGGCTAGAACTATAAAAAAGGTTCTTAAAATGGTACCCAAATCTAGAACCTTAAAAGGTTCAAGGCTTGTCTAAAACCTTAAAAGGTTCACTATGACACCAATTTTTTTTAGAGAGTAGTATTGGTGCATATTTGATCAGAAAATTTATCTAGACTTAGCGATAACTGTGTCAATTTTTTTCTGCTGAAGAATAAATATTACTCGAGTTTTATAGTTCAAGGAACACTTGGAAGAACTAATTGAGCCTTCGAGAAAAAGCCAGATTGCTAGATAACACAAAGAATAGAAGTGCGGAACTCAATGAAGATCTTGAATATTCGAGCAAAGTTCAGCCAATCCAGTACATGTGAAATCTGTTTTGTTTCCCATTCAGATTAAGTGAGTTGAACTTTTCATAAAAGTTTTCAAAAATGTGACAAAAGACAATAAAGAGACGGTTTCGAAACAATCAGTTTCAAAATTATCTTATGATCTTCTCCTTTATGATAATTTCAAGAAGACTATGCATCAAGTTTATAATCTAGTCTATAATCTTCTTTCCAGATTTGATGTTAATGTTGCTTGGAAGAAAATAAGAGCAACTGCGATAAAACAAGATAGATCATTTATACGAGTCTAGTGTGAAAAGGAATCCCCATTGTCTCATCTGACGAAAATATTTACAACTCATTGGATCCAAAAGTCAAGCTAGTACTTCAAATATTATGTTGCTTTTTTATCCAAATCAGGGAAATATAGAGTGGGAGCCAATTGGAATTCTCCCTATTATTTTTTTTTGTTACTATACTTCTTTTATTTTTGAATCTACCGTATATAGCGAGAAAGCCCGAAATGTGCTGCATCTTTTGGTATATTTACGTTGAACATTAAATGCAATTAAAAGTATAAAAATATATTAGAAAAAAGTGACATTTTTCTTTTTACTACGGGGTGTCCATAATGTTGTAACATTTTTTATTTGGCAAATATCTCGGCTTAGGTGAATGATAACATGTTGAATTCTTTTTGAAAAGATGCTCTACGAAAAGCGATATAAAATCTGTATGATTGAATTCTATTTTACCTGTTTTAATAGTTTTTCTTATCCTCACAATGAACAACCTACATCACAGTCTCACTTCTCATCACATTAGAAATTGTACCAAGAGATACACCGATGTGACATGCTATCACCAGTATGTGACATCATCCTTACGTTATTTCACTCTTACTTCGTATCATCCTTGTATGATGTAAACCTTGCATCCTTACGTAATACTGTTCGTGGTGTTCGATACTTTTTCAATACGTTTATAATCGCTGCGCTATTCACTGCATACATACTCGTTGTTCTCTTTTCACTTCGAGAGATTACCGCATCAAACAGATGCAAAGATAAATCGTTGAGAAGAAGAGAGGAGAGAAGAGAACAGTGGAGAATATGTGGAGTCGATTTTACGCATAGTGGAGGGTAGAAGACACTCGACGCTACACACGTTTTTGGATGATATACTTGGTTGGTGTAAAAGTTATATGATATGTAAGTGTGTGTTCATATTGAGAGAGAAATAAAATCACGTTCAACAAGTAACGGAAGTGAGCTTGAAGAAATAATAAGCTAGGCAATGCCTTGAAATACGCAATCTAGTCATCATCATTTATTTTCGGTTACAGAAATTTTTGGAAAACTTTTGTAATTCGCTACAGAAATTGGTTCATACAACTTTTGTAAAGTTTTCGACGACATATCTTGTAAAGAGAACTTCAATATTCTATTATTTTCTCAAGTCGAGATATATGCAAAATAGATAAGTCTTTCAAACATTTCTCAACACTATGGGAAGTGACGCTGTCATGTAGGTTGTTCATTGTGAGGATAAGAAAAACTATTAAAACAGGTAAAATAGAATTCAATCATACAGATTTTATATAGCTTTTCGCAGAGCATCATTTCAAAAAGAATTCAACATGTTATCATTCACCTAAGCCGATATATTTGCCAAATAAAAAATGTTACAACATTATGGACACCCCGTAGTAAAAAGAAAAATGTCACTTTTTTTCTAATATATTTTTATACTTTTAATTTCATTTAATATTCAACATAAATATACCAAAAGATGCAGCACATTTCGGGCTTTCTCGCTATATATAGTAGATTCAAAAATAAAAGAAGTATAGTAACAAAAAAAAAATAATAGGGAGAATTTCAATTGGCTCCACTGTAGCTGATCCTAGGGCAAAATCCATAATTGTCTTCTTTGTTAGCTAGCAATAAACCCAGATTTCATGCAATAAAAGTCTCCGAGCCAATTTCTTTCTTTTAGTAGACCGAAAGGCTGTGTTGTTGCCGTATTGGTTTAAGCATGTTCAACTGTCAGATTACTGAATAAATAAAAGACTACACATAAGATGGTATAGATTCATTTGATTCGAAATCTTTGTTGTATTACTTATTAATTTGTTTTGTTCTTTGTTGCTCTTTGTTATTCTACCTCGGACATTTTCCCATAAAAAATAGGAAGCAAATTGTCGTGTTGTCGAAATGGACTTGATACCAATCTAATTAGGCTAATTGTATAGAATTCGCAAAATAGATAACCCTAACAAACTATCTTAGGCTAAGTGTATGAAATACATGAACATCTGAAGCTAGAACATCATGCCGTGTGAAGAAATCTTGAGAGCTGTGCAGTTCGTGCACATAAGAAAGAAAACTCTATACAAGAAAGGGTAGTTTCGAGTTTCAATCCCTTTTCAGATCGAATATTTTTCACCTGAGAATAAGTTCAACTTGTGAAAATACATCTACTGCTTTTAATCACGGTTTTAATGAGAATTATTCTTCCATACGCGTAACTTTCTTAAACTTCTTGAGCATGAAAATGATGTGCTATAGACAAGCCTTGACGTCCGCACAGGTCAAGCATACGAAAAAAAGTTCGCCTAGGCAATGATTTTCGTCAATGGTTTAATGCAGCTTTTCTTACCATGTGATAAAGCAGTGAAGTCTTGACACTGAGCTGTATGAGATTTTCAGAATGAGAGTGAAGATCATAGAGGTTAAATATGGATTTCGGGAATGTGATTTGTAATTATAAAAATTCCGAGAATACGGGAATTCGATATCCGCAGTTTTCCCTTTGGAAAGACCAGTCGTAGCTTTCCAAAAGAGGTACTTTTTTCGAATCATATACAGCTGCTCAATAATTAAGTAGCTGACAATTTATGTAGTTGGTTACTTAAATACTAGCGGCATTTTAAGATTCTTCTTGCTATCTAAAAGATTTAATATCCATTTTAAAAAATTATATAGGTAATCATTGATTCAGGTAGCTAATATGCTTGTGACGACTTTTCTTTTAATTGGCAGCTGCATATAGCTCACTACTTCAAGTCTGCCGCTATTTAAAAATTATCATAGCTAATTACAAGATTTAATTGCTATTTAATACAATTGATACAGCTACTGAATGATTTAAACAGCTGATTGATTTCTAAGAAAAATTTTGTATGATACTTGGTCGTATAACTAGCTATTGAATATTTAGCGTTATTTAAAAATTGTGATGATTATTTAAACGTTTTTCATTGGCAGTTAATTGAATAGAATAACCAATTGAAAACAGTTAAATAATTTCTCATGTTTGAAATGGATGCACTTTTCATAACAGCATTTTGTTTATTGATCTGCAATATATTAGAAGCAGTTGAAGCCTAGCATTATTAAAGATTATCGTAGTTATTTTGGAAGATTCGCTAATCATTCAAGAAAAGGAAAAATGCATATCTTAAATAATTTAATTTGTCACACTCAAAACTTTCAGAAGCATTGGTTGCTTTTTTGTCATCGCTAAGTAGAATCGGACAAGTTACATCAGAAAAAAAGAGTATGCTGCACATTTAAAAAGGGTTTCATGATCGACAAAACTTTTTGCCTATTATTTTTACATTTCAGAACAGTTTTCACTTGGATGTTTCCAGAAAATTGTTTTTGAATATGGATATGATGCTATTTTTTCTCACGAGGGAATATTCCCTAGTGATTCTCACCATTTGGCTTCACGTTTTGTTAGTAGCTAGGGTTGATATGTATAGAAATTATCTAAAAGAGTTCGTGCCATTGCTGCTCGGTATCAGAGTTACAGACGTAACAAGTATCGTGGTGGATAGCGCCGCCTTCGCTGTATTACTTTTTTTCTTTTTGTATCTTAACTAGAATGTCCCTTTTTTCAGCTTAACATTTGATTATCAGCTTTTCTGGTTTATGACTATCCACCATAAAATTCTCAGTTGAATCCGATTTTGCGTTTGGATGATAGAACATTTCTTGTCTCTCTTTTTTTTGGATAATCGCTTTTATTTGTTTCATCCATGAGTAGAGACCTCAACGGAGTCGTTTTCGGAGTCGCCGTCGGAGTCAGTTAAATTGTTTGCTGAAAATTTAGTTTTAGCATAAGAAATGTTTTGACTTGCAGGTTTCGTTCTCTGATATTTAATGCATAAGCTGATGTATTTTGAAGGTTCCAACTATATCTTATCAAGGTTTATGAACATGAAAGTCGGAGTTGAATCTGACTCCGACTTTCTTTCATGTTCATAAACCTTGATAAGATATGGTTGGAACCTTCAAAATACATCAGCTTATGGATTAAATGTCACAGAACAAAACCTACAAATCAAAACATTTCCTATGCTAAAATTAAATTTTCGGCAAATAGTTTAACTGACTCCGATGGCGACTCCGAAAACTACTCCGTGTAGGTGTCTATCCATGAGCCCTCGCAAGATTTCTTCGTTCTCCTTTGATTTTGTGTAGAAGAAGAATATGATAATGAAAAAGCATACAAGAAAAATAATCAAAATTTAATAAGCGTGCGTTCGAAGAAAGATACTGATCAAAGTCTAATAATAATAATATTTTCGAAAGAAAATGAGCGAAACAAAGCTTCGACATCCAATTAAAAAGTTCAAAAAAAAGTAAATTTGATACAACAAAAGGGTTCTCTTCTGTAGAACGTAAAGAAAAATATTTTCTCTTTTTTCTTTGAAAATGCGCAATATATTATGTGTTTATAACAGAACAATAATCAGAAGAACTCGGCTTTTCTATCCTCTGAACGCAAAGTCATATTCAACTAAGAACGTTTTGGTGAATAGTCATAACCAAGATAAGCTGGCAATCAAATGTTCGTCTGAAAAAAGTATATTCTAGTTAAGATACAAAAAGAAAAAAAAACTAACACAGAGAAGATGGTGCCATCTACCATGATACTTGTTCCGCTCGTAACTCTGATACCGAGCACCAATGGCGCGAATCATTTTAGATAATTTATACACTTGATCAACCCAAGTCACCAACGAAACGGGAGTTCGAACGGTGCAAATCTGTTGGGAATATTCCCTCATCAGATGATTCGGCAGTCTGCCCCACAGACTATCACAGACAGATAGAGAGAATGGATAAGGAGTTTGTAGCATTACCAACCCCGATACTCATTTTGGGACATTAGCATATCTTATATTCGTGGCTAATACGATCTTCGTGTGTAGAACTTTTGTTTACGAATAGAACCAATCCAACTTTTGTAACATTTTAATCTCGTACTGATCACGCTGATATTTGCTTTCTGTAGTATGCAATATAGAACGCTTTCGAAGACTCAATGACCAAATGGATCCCTTCTAGCTACATTATTGAGTATCAACTTATATTTACCATTTCATGACGAACTCGACTAAAGATAGAAAACCATGAATACAACCTTTGAAGGAGCTAGACATTAGTAAACTAAGAAAGCCAGAAAAAATAAACTTTTGATATAATTCAATTTCGCTTCTTCATTTATATTAGTAATTCGGAAAAATTTAGTGTATCTTCGTTGCACGTTTTCAGATAAGTGCAAATTTTCTTTGCAAACCATTTTTATTATCGATTATCGATTACCGATTATTAATCAGCTACCGAGCAATATAATGTTTACAAGTATTAAAAAGAAGAGTACTTCTCAGAAAATGGACGCAAAACAACGGCAGCTACCACCGTTCTTCAAGATCACTTCCACAGGATGTTTACAAGGTATCACTTCATTTGCTCAGCAGCGTATTTGGCTCGATGAACAAGCCTATTTCAATCCCCAGGCTTGTCCAGCAATTTACAATATTCTTCTGCCTTTAGTAATTAAACGTGGCTCCATGTCAATACCACGAATTAAGTCGGCCATCTCGAACATATTGGAACAGCATCAGGTCCTTCGAACAGCAGTTCGTCTTAACGAAGAAACCGGTCAACTCGAACAAATGGTTCAACCGATTACAAACAAAGACAATTATTCGTTCGAAGTAACTCGCAGTGCGTACTCCTTCGAAGAAATCAATGCATTGCTTACGAAAGAGGCTGTCACTCATTTTGCTCAAATCGATCGTGGACTAGTTGTCCGATGCCACCTAGTACAAATGGCTTGCCATGATACAGAATATTTACATACAGGTGATCTGATTGTTTTTGTAATTCATCATATTGCGTTGGATAACAGCTCGGCGGACCTGTTTCTCAATGCTTTCGTGCAAGCATATGATGTAGTAGAACCAAATACTTCTGCTTTACAATATATCGATTACGCTTTGTACGAACATGCTCAATTCGCCGATCCAATGGAGGACTCGACAATAAACCAAGCACGGCGCTTTTGGTCAAAATTGTTTAACGAATACGATTGGCATCAAGGTTATTCAGCACTTCTAGGAACAACAAAAACGACAACAGTACGTTCTGGTCGAGGTCATTCTATTGCATTTGATCTGAATTCGGATCTGGTCCATGCTCAAATGCAATGTGCCGTGTTGAACAATGTTTCAATGTTTCAGCTAGGCTTGTCATGTTATTTCGCCTTTCTCTATAAACTTGGAAGTGGTAGATTGGATGATATACGTATTACTAGTTTGATAGATAATCGTCCGCTCACGGAGATGAAAACAATGATTGGCATGTTTGTCAATCTTCTACCTTATCGGATGAAGATGAATCCAAACGAATCTTTCATTGATTTAATGATACGAGTTCGCCATTTATGCATCGGCGTTTTTGAACATGCTCAATTGCCGTACCAAGAGATTGTCCGAGTTGTGAGCGAGTCTTCGCCACAGAGAATACCATTTTTCTTCCAATATGTGTCCACTGTATCGATGTTGACATACAGATCTACGATGGAGTTTAAAATGAAGGATGCAGTCATGCGACCTTATCCTGGTCGTGATTGGTCTCATGGTAATGGTACTGCCATGAATGATATTTGTTTGACAATGACTCATAATAATCATGATCGATCAACTCATTTCATCTTGGAATGTTCGGCGGAGTTCCTTAACGAGTCGGCAATGTCCTTGATGGCTCGACGCTTTCAGTGCTTTCTCTCGCAGCTGTTCTCAACTGATTCTTCGGCTTTAGCTACCCAAACGATTACACCCATTGTGAAACTACATTTTCTTCTACCAGAAGAAATTGAAGAAAAAGAACAAACTATTTTTCAAAGAATACCAACTATTGTCAATATAGGTATGTCCTTCAGTAATGCCAGAAAATATAATTCTACTCCAAAGAACCAATGAAAATCAAAAAGATTAGAGTGAGCACTTTCTCTAATTAGTATTATCGATTTGCGAGGAACTGACATAATTTATCTTTCTGACGTTTCTTTCGGAAAGGTCCCATGTGGCTCAAAGTAACAGATAGGCCGTGTGTTTTGCTAACCAATCTCTAAGTCTGCTTGTTCGTGTCTGAGCCAGTTTTTGTATCCCGGAAGATGTCATAGAATCAAATGTGGATCGAGTAAGAAAAGTAAGCGACATTCAATAAGTAGCAAATACAATCAGTAGTTTTACTAATTGGTAAGTCACTAGTAAGCATAATTAGAATTGATAGAGCTGTTTTCGACCGAACCGGATCGAGTTAGGCGGTAGTCGACTAGTTAAAATACTTGACTCAACTGGCAAAAACCAACGAAAAATCGGTGGGTTTAATTGCGAAATAAGACTGACGAAAAGCTGGTCCGTTGCATATCTCAATTAGCGAACTAGTTCTTTCAAGAAAAAGTATAGTTCCACAAAGATATACAATGTATATGTAAAATTCATATAACTCTTGGAGTTTCTAACAGAATTAACTTTTATTTTTCTCCAGGGCGTTCCATATACAGTAATATATGAACTTAGGAAGAGCTCCTGCAAAACTTCTGATCTAGTAATTCATATCAATTGATATTAAAGAACATCTAGACTTTGTTTTACTTGACTTTCTTCAATAAAGACATGATATCTTTTTAGAATTTGATAAGTTTAATGCTTTCTTATTTGAAATCATTCTTTAACGCAACTAAAAGACTTTTCTATTCGTCGTAGACTAATACTATCGATAGGAAGGTAAAATGAGCTAGACAGTTCGGTTTTTTACAGCAAACATAATGTTTTTAAGTTTCTTAATATTTAGATATTTTCATAGTTACATAAGGGTAGTAGTTGGCATAACTTTCACAACCCAAGAAAATCTTTTCTGATATTTTTGTAATGAAAGCATGAACTGATAACTACTAACTATTAAGAGTCTCTAATAGTCGATTAAAAGTAGCTCAGAAGAGTGAGTTCAAAATTTCGGGGTGGAAAATCTTCATTTCAGATCAAATTTAATTTCTGTATGACTCGGTAATTTTTCATGACCATAATAAATTTATTCAGCATGATCCAAGGCCCTCATCGTATGATGAGAAAGGATGAGACGAAAAGTAATGAAGACGAGGTGAACAAATGAGATATAATTAATTTGAACATTCGTTCATCTCTGTAAAGATAATTCTCTTACCCACATATGTGTTTCATTATGATCGAACTGCGGTGCAATTGCGCCGTAAGTGCGATCGCACAGTAACCCATAATTATGGAAAGGCGCGGCACAGTTATGCGTAATTGCGGTAAAAGAAATCGGAGTTACGTGTAACTACGTCGTAGTTGCTAAAAAAGAGACGATATGGAATAAGATTTTCATTTTATTAATAGGTTTTTTTTTAATAATTATTCTTAATGTTTAATATGTTCTATAAAACTTGACCGAATGTTAATCATAGGTGAGGAATCCAAATCTGAGGTCAGATTTTTATTTTAATATTTTTATTATGAATTATTCATAATTCATAACAAAACCTTAATAATTCACAATAAAAACAACTGACAACTCATAATATAATTGTTAATAATTTATAATAAAAATATTAAAATAGAAATCTAACCTCAGATTTGAATTTGCGACCCTAGAGAACTTCGTAGTCTCTGTTTTTGTTCTAAAAAGAGTGCATTCAGACTGCATACTCTATCGGTTGCAGCAGAATGAAATATGAACCACACTCTCACGAGGATTTGCTTTTGTATGGTTGTTCTGTGGGTAAGTTTTGGCGCTAGAGTGTGACCAATTGCAAGTGAGATGGAACTGTTTATGATTGGTTTGTATCAGATATATTGGTTCGTTCGTTACAAGTAATGCGACACAGTCATCGTAGTCTTGGCAGCAGTTTTCATTACAAGCAATGCGCCGCAGTTACGCGCAGTTATGATCAAAATTTCACAGTTACACGCAGCCGTGATGCAGAACTGCCTCTATGCATAACTGCGACGCAGTTGCTAAAAAAGAGACGACATAGGCATGAAAGTAAATACTAGCGAATCATCAACACCGTAACATGTTGCATGTCTACATGCATCACTTCATATTGAACGAGATGACCTGATCTTTACTTCATGTAGTGTTTCATTAATCGACAGAGGCTCAACTATCGGAGATTCAACTGTTGAGAGCTCAGATGTCAGGAGTTCATCTATCGTATCGCCGAAAATTAGTCGTTATGAGGAATAGTCAAGAATTTTCTAATTGAAGAAAAAGAATTATTCAAAGGTAAAGCTTTTAATTGAAACGATTCAATTGAACAATGACAAAAGAGAATAGGCGCAATCACGAAGAAGATGTAGAGTATTAAGAAACAGAGAGCACATGTACGTGATCTATTGAAATTAATATAGTTTATAGATAACTTGAAAGCAGCATATATTCCTTTAATAACGAGCATTACTATGGTATGGATTTGCTAAGATGTATGTTTAGTTCAAGTTATTTTTGAACTTGTTTTATTTCAGGTTCAGCATCCACGGTTAAAAATAATAATAACAAACAAAAAACAAACAAGCGAACTTAAAGTTATATAGATCCCATGATAATTAATACATAAGCTTTTTATATATGTAGAGGATAAGAAGAAAAGAAAAGAAAAAAGAGAGAAGTATCGAGTGGGATGACGTAAATGATCTTGCGTGAGAGCATAGATCATAAGAGAATTTCATTCAATATAACAAGTAGATTAATAGATACTTACCACAAAAGACGACGGGCAATAAAAATTGAAAATTTTCGGTCGCGAAGGAACAAGATACTTTTCAAACGACAAAAATTAAAAGTATTGTAGATAAGTCTAAGGAAGAAAATTCAATCACTATTTTGTATTTTCTCATCCTTAATGGCTAAAAAAACGCTTCAGTTATAGCTTGCTCGAATTATAATAGGTTAGATCAGGTGAAAGTTAGGTACGAATGAATATATTTCATAAAATCAGGATGAATGTACCAAAAACTAGAAAAACTACGGAGGCAAAGGCATACTTATTCCATGATAACAGCATCCAAACTTACACATAGAATTACATTGTATGGATACATTCCATTCACCATTCCAGGAAATATTCGAGGTAATAGTCATGTTTATCCAAATACGATCAATTGTTTCAAGACATTTTCAAACTGGCTTTTTAGAACGGTCTTTGACACAACATTCGAAACAATTATTAAATGACGTTTGTTTACTTGAGTTTATCCATAAGACTTAGCACATAGAGACAACTTAATGCAGAATTCATAAAGTAACGCTCATATAAAATGATGACAATAGGTTTTAATGTGAGCCAGATGAAACTAACTTTAGTAATATGTGACTGAACGTCATCAAAGTGACTTTTTAAGCCCATAGTACTAGCTGATAATCTCGGCTGTCTTCGTTCATTAATAAAGTAGTGTACGAAGTTATTGATATAATATAAGTAGTTATCAGTCTGTTTTCTCCTTATATCTACCTCTTTTTCAAGATTATTTGCATAGGTTTTTTCCAAGTAAGCCACGAAACTCATTGAATTCTTGCTTCTTAAATCTGAATATAGATGTTAGGGACTTTTCGCGTTGTTAATCACTCAACCAAATATTATGTAATGAAACGGTTGGTCATTTGTTTCGTCATTCTCTCTAAATCAAAAAATAATTACGATTTTCAGCTCTAGTGAAAACACTGATGTGTCCATCGTTAGGCTCTCTTCTTTCACGTGGATGACGCACCACCACGATTCTGTCTCTATCATAATAGAAAACCACTCAACTTTTTTTAAATGTGTCAATACTTGTTGAATTCAGGCTTTAGTTTTATCTTAGACATATTACTATTTTTTCATTGTTTTTCTTTATTTCCATTCATGATTTCTACATAATTCATTGTCGATACGCGATTATAGTGAACTATAAAATATTATATCATTTTACTACGTACGATTTGTCCATGCGACAAATTTGTTGCAAAGAATAGTCAATGAAGAAATATTCTACTAACTCTACACGCAATCCAGATTAACTCATCAGCGCTTAGATTCAACCTGATGAATAAAATTGTGTAAACAAAAACTTTCTAGCTAATATCTAGATCATTAAAACTGATTCAATCTTAATAATAACATTTGATTTATTTAGCACCAGCATCTGATGCTCAAGCTCGTATTTGGCTTGATGAAAGAATTCATTTCAATTCAGACAAATCATTGACAGCAATCTACAATATGCCTTTCTTTTATCGCCTCTGCTCGAGACATACGTTATTGATTCAACAACTTAGATATGCTCTTCAGTTAATTGTCAGAAAACATCAATCACTTCGAACATCACTCTTCTTCGATGCAGAAAAGAATCAACTCATGCAACGAATCATTGATTTTAACGAAAATACTAATAAGCTGTTTAAATTTATTGAAAGCAATTTCGAAACTCATGATGAGCTCAAACTCATCATGCAAGATGAGAAACGAAATTCCCTATTATTTGATCCTGGTCAAGGTCTTGTCTTTCGATGTCATATCCTCCATCACACACCAATCTCTTTAAATGATTTTATTTGTGATAAAGATGCAATCATTTTTAACTTTCACCATGCTTCATTCGATTTTCCATCAATGGATCTATTTCTTCATGATCTCAATCAAGCATATACAACAAATGAATTATCTACCAATGAGGACACTATTCTACGCTATCTTGATTGTAAGTTGGAATATTTATTGTGTTATATTTAAATTATTTTTTTCCCTACTGTTACTTAGATGCTACTATCGAACAAGAAATATCAATGACCGCTGCAAGTATGTTTTGGCTCGATACTCTTTATGATTGTAATTTGGGCCAATCTCTGCCACTACCATTTGTTCGATATCGTCTTTCTGATGAACATCGAACTGACTGTGGAATATCTTTCTCGTTCGATTTTGGTGAAGATCTTTCACATGATTTTTTTTCCTATTCATCATCGCATGGCATAACAGTAGAACAACTCACAGTGGCTAGTTATTTTGCTTTCTTGTTCAAATTGACTAATGAAGAAAGTGATTTATGTATTGGAATGAACACAAATGGAAGATATAAAGAAGAGTTGAAGCCAATGATTGGAATGTTCGTCAATGTTATTCCTTTGCGATGTCAATTAGATCCTCATTGGTCTTTTCATCAGC
>CAJNOL010000864.1:0-39115 GCA_905250125.1 Rotaria sordida
TATGTCTTAATAAACATATGATATAAAATAAAATTGTTTTTTTTTTTAATACATTGTATAAATTATTTACATTAAATACAATCAATTGAATTTGTATTTATAACATATATAATCAAACTGAAATTTCCACTGGAAAATTTTTGTTTTTTTTATTCTATTCATAAATCATAAAAATATAATCTATTAATCATATATAGAAATCTTAATAGTTCACTATTTAAATATTGTTGTGGCAATATTTTAGAAAATATTTTGGTTAAACAAATTTTTATTGTAATACTATATTTTGTATTTTTCTTTTTTGTAGAAACAAAGATTGACAAATTTTGTTTGTTTTTTATTCATACCTAACAATCATCATGTCCGTATTCTAGATTGCGTACATACATATTCTTGCTTTCTCTCTTTTTTTTCTTTCTTCTGTTATGTTTAGCAATACGACGATTAGAAAAACGTTTCATGTGCATTTCATCATCGTTTGATACTTCGAATGCTTTGAGCACATGGAAAGAAACCATGGCTATGACGATGATGACTATCAAAGATAGACATCCTACTATTTTTTCTCTACATTGACTTTTTTCAATATGTCTATCAATTGCCATTTGCCTCTTTTTTGCCCATCAAAACATCAGTTGTGCTTATTGACGATAGAGTTTTTTCTCTTTGCGTAGGTAATGTTGATAGACTGTTTTACATACTATCACTTCTGTACTACAGTGATGATTGAATGTCTCCCGCACGTTTTCTCTTGTTTCGTATTTTACTTTGCCTTGCCATGATAAACACTTATTTATCTACCATATGATTCTGCACTTTTTCTTTCTCTTTTCTTCCATATGATCGTCTCTTATTCTTGCACTCATTGCTCTTTGATATAAAATTGATAGTAGTAATAATAATATTAATGTACATGGCCTTGTTCGTTTATTTTTTAGTTTACTGTCATCGATATGAATAATCCCGAGTCTCAATATCCATTTCTTCATTGTCCAGCAATGTCATCTTCAAATTTCTCTGGTATCTTTAAACATAAACAAGATGATTGTCAGATATTTCAACGAGCAAAAAGATCAACACCGTTGACATATTTGCAACAAACAGAGCAAGCTGTATCCACTTTTCCTACGTATGTCCTTAACTATTTTAACCTTCACGATAACTATATAGTTGACGAAGAAAACTAGTATTGTAGTACATTTATTTTTGTATATTTATAAGTCATTTTTATAACACAATAGTAAATCACAACAAAATACATTCTATAAATAACATATTTATAAATGTTGTTTTTTTGTTTTCTTTTGATAAAAAAGGAATGAGAAATTGAAATCAACAAATATTACTTTAGCAGGAATGTTATCATCATTACCATCATCTAATTCAATTTTATATCAATCTAATCCTAAATTTTTATATCATATATCCAATACTCCATCGTATTCATCAGCTATGTCAAACTCAATTAATAAAACTCAGTCTCGTAAACGTAAACAACCAAAAAATGATTCCTCTTTATTTCTTACATCTCCAATACCGGCAAAACGATCACCTTCTACAGCCATGTTCTTTCCAAAAATGATGCCGTCCAACAATTCAGTTGTGCTGCTTGTTAATAATAGTAAATCAATTCAAACCGATCCAATACCTTCATTGTCATCATTTACATATAGTCATCAATATAATATTGAAAAAGAAAAATTAATAGCACAAATAAATGAATTACATCGTGCTAAATCAGATATTCAACGTCAATATCAATCAACTGTTGAAACAATAAAACGTTGCTTAAATATAACTCGTTCATTACTTGTTGATAAATCTCAACTTGAAAAAAAACAAGTACGAGAAAAAACTATGGAAAATCGTTTACGTCTTGGTCAATTTATAACACAACGACAAGGTACATCTTTTATTGAACAATGGATTGATGGAACTATTTTTTTGGAAAAACAACGTGCACATGAACAATTAATACGAACAAAAGAAAATCTTGGTAAAGAACGAAAAATTTTAACAAAAAAGAAAACAGTTCTATTGCAACAAGAATTAATGATAATCAATGAAACAAATAATAGTAATAGTAATTTCAACTTTCAAGATGGGCTTAATCAAATGTATTTCCTACAAAAGAAATCGAAACAAATAAAAACAAATTTAACTAGCAAACCATTTACTAGGTAAATTTTATGTTTTCGACGAACAAACCTTTCGAAAATGAAAATATTAGATTATTAATTTATAGGAAATCTTAACGTTGCAATAAAAGAGTTCGTTCATAATAGAAAAAAAAACATCTTTTTCCCTTCTAGCGATATTTAACGACTTTATTTAACAACTAATATAAAAAGCTTTTATTAGAAGAGAAGTTTAGTATGTTACTTGACAGTGAATAATTGCGAAATAGAGATATGTCTGGGTAGGATAGAATAAGAGTTAGAAAATTTTTCTCAGTTGCAGTACAGGATACGAAAAAGTTTACTTTGCACAGTAGTTGTTTATTATACTAGGTAGATACATTCGTAGGAATATATTTTTCGAAAATGGAAAGACTTTTCTTACATGAGTCATGTTGACAATAAGATAGCTTTTGTTTTTCTTTTTGAAACTCTTCAGTTAGTAACTTCATTCGAGTATTGTGATCTTTCATAGGAAAAAGAAATGTATCCTTTTGAATAGATCTATAATACACGATCAAATTTCGACTTGATGACAACGACAAATAATTTTTGTTTATTTTAGTCAACAAAAATCTAGATCATTTAATGTAAAATTAAATAATGGATCTTTCATCAATTCATCATATCATCAATTACAATTATTTCCTGATAATTCAAATGATGATCATTGGTCATTTTCTATTGATGTTAATTCTCTAAATGATAGTAGTAGTTCTTCATCTTCATCTTCATCTCTTATTTCGAATTCTTCATCATCCGTAATGACATTAAAAGATTGGTTTGAATATGATGAAATTCTTCGTCTTCGACAATCAACATGGAAACGTGAAGAATGTGATTTAGTTCAAGATGTAGAAAAACTTGATCGTGAAAGAAATATTCATATACGAGAATTAAAACGATTACATCATGAAGATCATTCAAAATTTAATCAAAATAATATTCTTAATAATCGTTATTTACTTTTAACACTTATTGGTAAAGGTGGTTTTAGTGAAGTACATCGTGCATTTGATTTATGTGAACAACATTATGTTGCTTGTAAAATTCATCAATTAGATAAAGAATGGAAAGATGAAAAAAAAGTTAATTATATAAAACATGCTCTGCGAGAATATAATATACATAAACGTTTGGAACATAAACGTAAGTTTTTTTTTTTTTTTGTTAAAAAAATGAAAGAAAGTAAACAAAGGATATATATATATTTTGTTTTAGGTATTGTTAAATTATTTGATGTATTTGAAATTGATACAGATTCATTTTGTACAGTTTTAGAATATTACGATGGAAATGATTTAGATTATTTTCTTAAAAAAAATAAAACAATTCCAGAAAAAGAAGCACGTTTAATTATTATGCAAATAGTTAGTGCACTTAAATATCTTAATTCTAAAATAGAACCAACTGTGGTCTGTTCTTTAGTTATTAAATAAAAAAGAAAATAATAGATTTTTCTTTTTATTTAGATTCATTATGATTTAAAGCCAGGTAATGTTCTTATGGGAACAGGACATAATAGTGGTGAAATAAAAATAACTGATTTTGGTTTATCTAAACAAATGTATGAAGATACATTTGATGACGATGGAATGGATCTTTCATCTCAAGGTAAACAAATGCAAATGGATCAATTAATTAATTTAATTATTTCTTTACTTAGGTGCTGGTACGTATTGGTATTTACCACCAGAAGTATTTGTTCAAGGTCCAAATCCACCTAAAATTTCATCGAAAGTTGATGTTTGGAGTGTGGGTTGTAAGTTTAGATCATAACCTTATGTTATACTTATAGATTGTCGTTTTTTTTTTCTTTAGGTATTTTTTATCAATGTTTATATGGTCAAAAACCTTATGGTTCTAATTTATCTCAAGCAGCTATAGTAGAAAAGCAAGTAATTTTAAATGCGAAAGAAATTCAATTTCCAAATCGACCTCAAATATCAAATGAAGCAAAGTCATTTATTCGTCGATGTTTAACCTATCAAGTACGCGATCGTCCAGATGTTTTACAATTGAGTGAAGATAAATATTTAACATCTTATTCCAAACGTACCACATTTACGCTTTCTTCGCCATTTTCTTATCCTAAATAATTATGTAAAATTTTCCTGTTTTTTTTTTTTAATAAGAACATCAACAGTGGTGCTTGAACTTTTCATTTCAGAATAAATCTTTGTACAAAAAATACATCGTCGCACGAACAACCCGTTACGAACACAATGTTTTATAGTACAAAAGATTTGCTTATCATCAATTAATTTTGTAGAAAGTAACGATGGAAAGTAAAGAAAAATCATAAAGAAATACTGTAGTCTGTCAAAATAGTGAATTCTGAGTTTGAAAAGGATTAACACATTTATGAAATTCATGAAGATTTTCTTATAATTACGCTCGGAAAAATCTTGTCAAAAATTCTGTTAGATTATGTTGGCAAAAAAAGCATTCCGAAAAAAAAAATATACGATACATTCGCAATTTCACCTGAAATCTACATTTTGTTGTGAGAATCTGAATGATTATCATGAAGAAAACCCTTCTAGTGTACCCAAGTGACAGTACATAGACTGTTTTTAGCCTAAAAACTTTGAAAAAATGATCAGATTTTGGAACTATAAATATCATGTCTGCGTTCAATTACAGACTTTTCTGTTTGCAGAAGAACAGGCCAGATTGGAACGTAACTGGCAGTCGATACAAGCATTGTGTGCCAGCTTTCCGATTCGACTAGCTGCTACAAGAAGAGAGATACCTCTATAGTTGTCACATCTTTTCTTGTCACCTTTAGTTTTGCAAGATGCGAATTAGGATTGCAGATGTTCAGTCTTCTAGAATTTCTTCATTTCCACAGGTTTCGACAATCATTTCATGTAACCACTTGACTATTAGCGTGCCTCCAGCCTTCAAAAGATCATGCGAAATACCATCATTACCGAGTGATTTTCCGTTTTTCATTTTGTTAATAGCTTCTTCAATCTCTATTAACGATGGCGTCTTGTGTTGACGAAATTGTTCATTTTCAGAAAGTAACGGCAGTACGATATTTTGTATAATGCTTGGAACAATATTAAAGTGCACGTTAAGTAATTCGCAGAAGTGTTCTATCTACCGGGCAATTCTATCTTTTGAGTATGTTAAGATCTTACCTCATTTGTCATGGATCAGTAAATTTTCTACATTTTCTGTGCCACCTTTTAGTCGTCTAATCATTGTAAATGCTGCTGCTGCTGAATCATGTTGTTTAATGGACTTTTCAATTTCATCACTGAGTTCATCTCAGTATTCGATTTGTCTTGTCTTGATCTTCTTCTTTGCTAAATTTCTTAACCGACAGTATTGATAATAATATTTGTATCCATATCGCGTGTTGCAATAGTTTTGCCACTGTAGGAAGGCTTTTGCTTTCTTGTCGATGACATCAATGATTTCTTCAGTGATCCATTCGTTTCGCTTTTTGGTATTGTTATATTCACTGAAAAGTTTTTTACTTATCCCTTTGACATAGTGAACGAAATCGGCGTATTTTGTGTTAATATTTCTATTTGAGATGGTTAGTTCAGTTGGTCGCTTTGACAGTTCACTTTGAAATATTTTGACAAGTTCATCATCTTATAATTTTCTTTGATCAAGTTGATTATATTCTTTCTTGACTATCTTCCTTCTGCTTGCTAAATAAAACTTTAGTTTAGTTCGAAGTAGATGATGATCTGTACTGATTGTGCCAGCAGCCGTACGATGGACTCGTACATTCTCTACACTTGGTCGGAATTTTCTGTTGGCAGAGGCTGTTATAAATAATGAAATTGTTTAATGAGCAAAAATCGCGGAATTTTTGTCCGTTTTCATTGATATGATCCACTGTATGTGGTTCTACAATATCTCGTGCTGTTTGATGCTGTTGCACGCTGATCGTTGCACTGAAGTCTACCATTACTAATACTATATCGTCTTTGGACACATTTTCACTTGTCTTTTGTAGTTTAGAATACAAAGCATCAACGGTCTCGGCGCTCAGCTTTTGCCCATTTGGATTAATTGACGAATAGATAGATATAAGTGTGACGTTGACAGATTTGCATTCAAGTCGTATAGTCATAATTGTTTCATTAATTGCTTCCCAAATGGATCCAAGGTTCTTCCATGCTCTAGTTGCTTGTCGGTCAAGGAAAACTGCAACACCATAAGCTTGTCTCGTGTTATTGTCACTTGTTATACTGGAATGAATCATTGTGTAGTCACCTATTGTATTAATGCTGGAACCATACATAGTTATTTCACTGATAGCTGCCACTTGGATTCGATGTTTCTTGAGTTGCTGGATGATGAGCCCTTTTTTTGCCCTTCGAAGACACGGTCTTCCGTTTCATTCACCAAGGAGTATAGATTTATTTGTATTGATGCATTTGGTTTGATTTTATTCGTTAGCCAGAAAAGTTTAATATCTTACTAGTAGGTGGCTAATCCAAAAGCACGACTTTATGGCTACTGACAGGCCAGGAGCACCACTCGCTTCTGCAATGCAGTTGTAGGACCCTGTAGATATCTGAGACATCTTCAGCAGGCGGTATGCATCATATATTAGGCATATATATTAAAATGTAGACTACATTCTGGCATGTGAACAATCATTTGAGAAAAAGGAGAAATAACGAGGATTCTGGAAAACAAAATTTTGGAGGATCGTCTTTGGAAAGAAGAATATTATTTTTATTGTAAAAAGGCATTTTAACATATTGTATGCATTAGCATGCTTGTGCATAGTAAAACAAAGAACTCACTAGAAGTTTTAAAGGCTTATACGTAGTTTCTCACTGAAAACCAAAACAAAATAGTAGCATGTGGCAAGAAAGTAGTTTATCCAATCAAACAGTCATGCTGAAAAAGACAACAGTACATTTGAACGCGTATAATATATTGATTTCTTTGTACGACTTGGTTTCTATGGACCTGTACATCAACAAAATTAAGTTTACTTAGTGGCTCTAAGACTTTGATTTACAAAATTCATATAAGTTTAACGGTTTACCAAAAATGTAGCCTCTTGAACTGTGAAGATGCATTAAAACGATGTTTTTATTGATAAATCATGTACGGATTTCGTTTACGAGGATCGTAAACGACCGTATTTTTCTCCATTATCGTCGTATACGATACGGAGATTTACAATCGTAATACTGAAACATGTATTTGGTCGTATTTGTTAGCTTTTCGTATGTTATCCTAAATCTCCTGCACACGTTCTATTCGTAAGCGGGAAGATAACTACAGAAAAGTGTCTGGTCTGTATATAGTTCTGGGATATCACACGTAAAAGGAAAACTGCCTACCTGAATAATATATCCAGCAATAAGGAAAATGATAGTTGAGATGTAGGTAGTTTAGAGTTTATTGATGATAAGGGAAAAGACAAGATCATAGAAATAGGAGTAATAATAAAAGAGAGGAAAAATAAGGTTTATAATAGGTGAGGGGACGAGAGAGAAAAGAGATGTTGTTCAGAAGGATGAATGATAACAACAAGATAATCAACTGACCAGTAATGATAACTAATGAAAGCATATATATAGGAGAGAGAGAGAGAAAAAAAATAAACGACAGGAAGACAAATTATATATGGAAGGAAGGACAAAACAAAATGACCAAAGGACAGTGACTAAATTAGTTAGCGGCAACATAGTGTCATCTGTTGACGCTAACAGTACTTCTCCGTATACAGTCGTTTACGATCGTGCTTGTTCGACCTGAGTAGATGTTTTCATGTCGAATGAGAAACTTTCTTGTTTCTCCTTTCTGCTTCAAAGAGGATCTGGGTATCAGTGTCGGTGTTGGTGTTGGTGTAAATGTCGTTATGAAACGGGTAAGGATATACGAGTGTGGGTGAGAGTATTTGAATATTGGTGCCGATGTCGGTATTGCTGTAGGATTGAGTGTGTTTTAGTGAATGAACACACCTTTGCCTACACCCACATTCTTCATTCAACCATCAAGGTACAAGAAACAGTACACACCCTCATCTACATTCACACCAATACTCACACTAATACATATGCCCTACAAAAACTTCATTGACATCTCCAGTCCAACATCACCGCGTACAATGACACTTACATCGATACCTACACCCATAACACTATCCATGCTCAAATCTGCAATCACGCTCACTCCATTACTCACACCCAACATACACTCTTTGACAACCATATCCACACCCTAAAGACAACAGCAATCTTTGTTCATTGGATAACATTCGTGTTTGTTTTTCGAATGCTAAACATACTTTTAAAGAAAATTTACTTTTTGAAAAATATTATCATCTACATTTCCTTAACAGCAGATCTAGTTTTGAATCAGTTTGTCACAACAAATGAAGCATTTTTTTTATTTCTAAAGTGTCGAATACATTTTGAAGAACTTTATATCGCATATGCGAATAAGATTAAGATATAGAGAATATTTTGCTTTTATGTCTATGGTTAATTCGACAAATAATAAACTACGATTCAGCCAGGAGCAATGTTTAATATTAATAAATGCATAAAGCTTTTTTCCCAAAGAAAATTAGTTAGTCATCTTTCTTCTATGACTGAAATAAATTCTTTTTCAACGCTTCATAAGCACTATAAAAACGATGTTAGTCTTTCATCACGGATAGATAGATTCGATAATAAAATCATATACTTCATTTGTTATTACGTTTAATATATCTTGAAGGTGTTGCTATTTTTATGTGCATAGTTTTTTTTTTATGAAATTGCTTATAGTTGCTCTCTTATTTCACTATCTTAAGATTTAGCTGATACATATCTAATCTTAGTTTCTTCTATTTATGTCGATCAACAGCAAATTTTAGATACTATCGTCTCACTGCATGTATAAATGAGTATTCGATATGCTTTTTCATGTGTAAGTAAATTATTTTCAAAAATAATTATTTTATACTTAGAAACTTTTTAGTATTCAAATAATGTGTCTACACGTTCCTGTTACGAGAACAAAAAAAAGAGATGACAGAATAATGAACGTGAATACGGACATATTATTGATTAAGATTGATTTTATTGTCAATATATGTACCGATCTATATATATATAACAATCATATAAAAGAAATTTGTTATTCTTTTCTTTGTTTATATGTTATTTGGTATGATTTATATTTAGTCTAATTTTGTTGAATTTCTTTGAGAACATTATTGATGTATTATGAAGCTGTCCTATGAATATTTTATTATCAAATCAACATCAAAATAATAGTAACTGTAATAGAGTTATTCTTTCATTTTTAGTGATTTTTTTTCATCATCTGTATAGACATAAATCATCAATACTTCTGCATTTTGCAGCAATTCACATACAAAAATCAATGATCATTGCTGTAACATAATGTGCGACACATCCTGTTAACAGTATTCTCCATCAATAAAAGCTATATGGCTTCTTTTTTTTTTTATTATGTTTACCTTATCTTATAAATATATCTTTACTAATAAGAACATCAACTGTAAACGACGGCTGTTTTGCAGTCGTATCACCCGTACAATATATCAGTTATAAATTATTTCATGGTGTGAAAGTTTATCTTGATGAGTTTTTGGGGGAGGAGAAAAGATTTTACTGATCAAGAATCGCTAGTTTATCATAATTCTATTAATAAAGCATTTTCATCCATTGAAATCAAGTTAATAATACGTACGTGAACTGGAATCTTAGATTAAATTTTCTTATTTTTTTTTCATATTGATTTTCTGTTTAAAAACTGCTCTCGTATATATTACGTAGTCTGGATACATTACATTCTTTTCCTAATCAGTACAATGGCAACTAAAATTCATGCGAAACAAACATCTAAACTAGAACCTATATTTAATGTATCAGGTTTAAAACGAAGAAGTACATTACGAGTATTATACGAAAGATGAAAAAAAAACAATAGATAATTTTATTTTCATAAAATTTGATAAAGTTTCATCAATTACCAATCAATGTTTTCTTTTGACACAAACTTATTCACTTCAACAACAATTTTATTTTTAGGAAATTCATATTCATGAAGAATGTCTTCAAATCACATCAAGTCTTATTATAATTCATCCACAATATCTACTACTGAGATAGGTTTTGTTACTCGATAATCAACTTATTTTAGTTTATTTTTATGAATTAAAAAGAATAATGCTAAAAGACGTATTTCTCAATCATATGATTTATCTTCTTAATACAATAAATGAATTTGTTATTTCAAACCAATAAAAAACAAAATAAATTGAAATTGATTGAAACATTATGAAAAAAATAATAGAATATCCATTCAAAATTTTCACTTTTGAATCAATAGACAAACATATTATTTCAAATATTTATAAGCTGTTTTGTTTATCAAAAAAACTATTTTGGAAAAACAAACGTCAATCATGTCTGCGTATACAAACGTTTTTTTCACAATACTTCATCATCCGTTATGATTATTGCAACAAAGCAAACAAAAGGTTGATGACAAAAAATAAACACAGAGACGCAAGGACACACAATAGTTGATTGATCTTTTCCAATCCAAAAAAAAAGCAACAACAACGAAAAAACAAAAACGAACACGAGCACTGATCATAATGATAATAATAATAATAATAATAATTGAAGGAAAAAAATGTATGTTTGTTTTCAAAACAAAGAAAAAAAAATTGAGACAAATGCAGACATGAATACGTTATTGAGACTCTAATCATCAATAGTGATAGTACCCGATCGTTTCAGTTTCTTATTAGCCGGTGTTAATGAATGATGAATAGGTGATGTTAATGGACGTTTCTCACCAGTTATATTAGATGAAGGAAGTACATCTGTAGTTGTTGAAGAAGAAGATGAAGAAGAAGATAAAGAAGGTACAAGTAATGGTGGAGGTGGAGCAGGAGAAGCAAATTCATGTGTAATGCCACTTGTAGCAGCTGTTGCTCGTGATCTCAATGTCATTCCATATCGTTTTGGTGTTGTTGTTGTTAATGGATATTGATCAATTAATTGCGAGAGTCTTTCATCGCTAAAGTCAAATGAAGATAAAGAAGACGAATCATTCGTTGGTGGACATGGCGCATGACGACAACGGCATACACCATTGCCACATAAACGACGAGTATGTGGTAATGTTGAAGGAGGAATACTAGTTGGTACAACAGCTGCTGTTGATGTTGTCGTTGAACTTGATGTTGATGAACATGAATCCGTAGATTTTTTTGTATGACGACGTCGTGCAAGTAGTCCATCAGTTACAGATGATAATTGAAATTGACCGGCTTTTTGAAATGCACGCATTGTTATATTAACAGCGCGAACCTTGAAAACAAAAAAAAAATAAATAAATCTTTATTTAATCTTTGAAAATACATACAATAAGCGATCGAGATGCTTGAGAAAGGATATTAGGTGTTAGTAAAAGTTGTTGATGATCATGTGTTGTTGATTGACTTGAACCACGAAGCCATGTATTTCTTGTTAAATCTTTAATTGTCAATCGTTTTGATGGATCAACAGTTAATAAACCTAAAAATACACATTGTTTAAATGAGAGGTACAGAGTCTCTACACACATACGAAACCTAAGGAACCGAAAAATCGTTTGAATTTTAGTTCTTAACTATTGTGCAGATCCTGAGTCCTGTGCGCATTGATTCAAATTTTGGGGAAAAAATATTTGTAGAAATTAGAGAATAAAGGAAGAGGCTGTGAAACTGTAAAATCAATCCCTTCTCTAAATTGAGTTTCTTATTTTTCTAATAGTCAATTAAGATGTCAAGAGCCGGTTGCTGTTCGAATTAGACTATGAAAGCTCATTCCGACTGCGCACAGTTGACTCAAAGCTCTATATTATCGAACTCCTATAGCGTTATGCACTGCAATGTTTATATGGAAAGTTTGTTTCTCTTCTTCAGTTCCTTCAATTTGGATTATATATATATCATTTTTCGCTTGTATGTACAGTATGAAGACATCCATGAAAAAAACTCTTCATTATTGAGGGATGAGGGCAGCAATCCACAGTTCCATAGCGAGGATGTTCTATTACAAGTCTCCTTATATTGTACTTACAAACGAACAATCTCATCTACAAGCAAAATGGAAGGAAGAGCTATCTTTCCATATAAACAATGCATTGTATCACGCTATGGGAGATCAATGATATCGAGTTTTGAGTCAGGTGTGCGCAGCTAAAATGAAGTCTAATAATCTAATTCGAACGATAATCAGCTCTTGACATCTTAATTGACTATTAAAGAAATAGGAAATTCCATTTTAGGAGGATGTTGATTGCATTACTGAATAACTTCCTCTTTTCATAGAGAGTTTTTCTGCGTAGTTTTTAGAACGAATGTTACAAAAAAAAATTATCTCTTTCATTGTGCTATTTCGTCTATCAATTTTTTCTTTTGTTCGAATGTAGAAATAAAAAAAGAAATTGACTTTTTTTTCCTATTCAAATGACATCTCTTTTTATAGGCGAAGACTTCAAACTATTCATATTTGTTTTTGTTTTACATGCAAACTATTTTTGAAAAAAAAAGTCAAGCAAACCTTTAACAAGATCTTTCGCTGGTTGTGAGACATTTTTCCATGCAGTAGAATCATATGACAATTTCGAACGTGTTATATCTTCAACAATCTCTTCAGCTGTACGATGAGTTGTTATAGAATTAAATGGAACTTCTCCACTTAACATTGTATATAAAATAACTCCAAGAGACCATAAATCACATGATTCATCATAACCATAGGCAACTGAACTTGAATTTGTTATTGTTGAAGGTACAAGAGCAATTGTTGTACTCGTTGAGGATGATGACGATGAAGTTGAAAGTGATGATGAATGAGAATCTTTAAATGATGTGGCGGCACGAAGAACTTCAGGAGCGGTATATCTATAAAGAAAATTTTTTTAAAATATTATAAAAATAATTTCAATATTATCTTACAAAAGTGTTCCACAAGGTGTTGTCATTGGTTGATGTTTAGTACGTTTTTTAGCAAAACCAAAATCGATTATTTTTATTTCAGCATTCGAATTTGGAGATGAAAATAATAAATTCTATAGCAAAAAAAAACAAATTTTAATATCAAGAAGACAAAGATATTTTTATTTTACTTCTGGTTTAAGATCTCGATGGCATAAATCATTACTATGCATAAAATTAACAGCTGAAACAAGTTTTTTCATTAATTGACTGGCTTCTTTTTCGGAAAATGATGCTTGAGTACGAATTCGATAAAATAATTCTCCACCCGTTAATAATTCCATTATGATATATGTATGAAGCTACAAAAAAAAGAATATTATTATATATACATTTCGATTTTATCTTGTTCATCAGTCGAATTATTAACAAAATATATAAATTTTTTATTTTATCTATGATTTTCAATTGATTAGTGTTGAGTTGACACTAATATGACTTAGTTCAATGTTGAAAAGGAAAATATTTACTAGAATGGTTTTGATTGATCTATGTTTGTCACATGCACATTAGAGATTGATATATTGAGAGCAAATTTGGAATTCTAATTTTGCTCGGCTGAAATTAGAACTCGACTATAGATAAATTCATATAATCACAAGTTTACTGTAAAAGTTGAGTGGAATAAAAAAAAACAAGGGAAAATTTTAATCATAGCGGCCATATCAATAAGCAGTATAAATATCGATGTATGCGTTATTCAACAATCGGTCGCACATGCGATTGTAAAGACAAGTGTGTTAGAAAACAATGTTGATGTAAAAAAATTAGGAAATTTTTATTCTATAAAATGTTATTCCAAGTGAAATGATTGTACAAATATGGGTTAATAGCAGAGTTTCATCCAAATTTTCCCTTCCGATGGGACGATTTAAAACTGCGAGAAGGCAAACAGAAGTCTCCATGGACTGAGCTGGGCTTAAGAAAGTTGGCCCATAGTGTTTTCTTCAAAAAATAGCTGATCCATAGGTCATTCGTCTAATTGTATTGAATAAATTTTTAACACATGAATGAACAAGCTTATTTCAAGTACCAACAGTTGATGCATAAATAAATGTTTCGTAACATGTTTGACAACTTACAAAACCTCCAGTTCTCTCAAATTCATCAGTACTTTCTGATTGTTCTTTTTAATTGAAAAAATCCAAAACTTTCCAATATAAAGATATGTTTGATTTTTCATTTTTAATAAATGTATATGCCTACAATGTTGTTTCAAGGTAATTTTGATCCATTCGGATTTATACTGCTTTGTATGTGATGATGAACCAGCAACGATAGTTGAAGAAAAAGTAATTGTTGATGAACGGTGAGAATCAGACAAGAACATTTTGTTGAATTTAAAGAAAGTTTTTTTAACGTGACGACAACTTTATCTTTTGCAGAAATATTTGTAACCAATGAAAAAATCACATGAGATTTTCGAAGAAAAATTTGATGCAAATAAGCAACATCTTTTCATAATTTTATATATTTCATTCAAGATTTGGCCCATCGTAGTATTAAATCAGTTTGGTCCATATATAGTACATGCTACAATAACTACCAATTCTGGAAGAACCAACCCGATCTTCGAAGGGGCACCGTTCTCTCAGCTCTCACACTGGATAAAACATTGGTGAATAGAATAAATTACTGTGACTTATAAAATGTCACCGAAAATCAAACAACAAAAAAAATATCGTTAGATGAAAATAGTTATTTCGATTATATGAATTTATCTCTAGTCGAATTCTAATTTTGCTTCCAACAGACACATTTTTAAAATGAATAATAAATGTTATGAAAATTTCAAGATAAAATACGAACTCAAAAATATATAAAAATCATATTCAAACAAATTTCGTATGATTTTTTTATATGAGAATCTTCACTATAATAATATTGTAGTTTGAAGAACAAAACATACCTCATCATTAAATACTTCATGTAATTTGACAATATTAGCATGACCTTGACATAAACGTAAAAGTTCGATTTCATTTTGTGTATCAACTTCTTGTCGTAATGAAACTATTTTAACAGCAAATTCTTCTTGTGTTCGACGATTTCGACAACGACTGAATTTTCAATTAAAATAAATATCATTAGAAATAAAAACAAAATATAATCATACTAACCGGCAGATTGAATAACTTCCTTCGCCAAGAAAACCTTCACGATCAATTAGTTCGTAATTTTGAAAAAATGGACTTGTCTACAATACAAAACAAAAATCACTATAACAAAACAAAAAAGAAAATCTGAACAAACTTTAATCAATCGATGAAGTTGTGATGGATCAGGTCTTTGATGATTTGTTAGACGAAGAAGATTATATAAATCTTCATTAACAGCATTTTCCAGACCAAAAAGAACAGTTGGTGAAATGAATGAATATCCCTGCAAGTAAAAAACAATGTATTCTTTTCTTTTTCCTTTGTAGAAATGATTATTTACTCGAAAAAGACTTTCTGTTGGTGGTGCCAATCCAGGTGAATCTGTTAATGGTAAACGAGTAAATTCATCAGCAAAATTACTTGTGTCCATTTCATCCTTTATTTTTGGTTTAATTGGTGCTGGAACACGTTTTTGTGCAATAGCATCCCAATCCATATCAGATCCAAAAAATGGATGACGTTTAACATCTTCTAAACCTTTAGCACCTAAACGACGTTTAGGATTTTTTATTAAAAGTTTAAGTATAAAATCTTTTGCCACTTTTGAGATGTGATTTGGTATTAATGGTTGATTTTTAATGATTCGTCTAAATAAAATAGAAATAATAATTTTAGCTTCATTTTTTTCATTGAAGAAGAAGAAGATTTTCTTTATTTTCTAACAATGGAAGGATGTGTACTGTTGAGCAGAAAGATTGGTCGTGTTCGGGTCAAATGATCACTTTCACCGAGAAACTAACGAATTTAAAATATGGCATACCCATGACGTACTTGGACAAAGATCCTTGAACCTCAAAATATGTGAAATTTAGGTATAAAAATAAATCAGGAAATGTTTTCTTCGCTATTGTAAGGACAAAACATAGTGTTGTTCAGGCCGATGACAGGGTTTATAGGGACTCTCTTTCATATGGCCCGAACAACACTATGTTTTGTCCTTAAAATAGTAGAGTGAATTTTTCGTGTAGCCCATAGAAACGGCATTTTCTATCAGCCACTAGAAAATTTAACTCTACTATTATAAGGACGGAACATAGTGTTGTTCGGGCCAATCTTAGGATTATTAAGGATCCTCTTTCATATGGCCCGAATAACCTTATGTTCCGTCCTTATAATAGTAGAGTTGAATTTTCTAGTGGCTGATAGAAAATACCATTTCCATGGGCTACACGAAAAATTCACTCTACTATTTTAAGGACAAAACATAGTGTTGTTCGGGCCATATGAAAGAGAGTCCCTACAAACTCTATAATCGGCCTGAACAACACTATGTTTTGTCCTTACAATAGCGAAGAAAACATTTCCTGATTTATTTTTATACCTAAATTTCCCATATCTTGAGATTCAAGGATCTTTGTCCGAGTACGTCATGGGTATGCCTTATTTTAAATTCGTTAGTTTCTCGGTGAAAGTGATCATTTGACCCGAACACGGCCAATGTTTCTGCTCAACAGTACACACCCTTCCCTTGTAAATGTCTCTAAAATTAGACATTGCTTAATGATATAAGTTAATTTAATATCTCTATGAAGTAATATAGATATATTTGTTGATAGCACTCAATTGTTTTCTATCTGTTAAACTGAAGTTTACATCACTTGTAGATGATCTATAATTGTCCATTGTCTTTAATTGAGATTGATATTTCCTTTCGAAAATATGCTTAATTAATATGTTGATCATACATTACGAGTACTCCACCCCTTTTGTGACTCAAGTTTTTTCGGTTTTTTGTATCCATTGTATAGCCTAAAATAGTATCTATCTACTGAGTACATTTTGGGATCTAAAAATTGTCTGTAAACATTTAAAAAAATCATATTAGTGGAAACTATACATTGTTTCGAGTTTTTCTCAAAATCAATTTTTGAACAAAAATAACGAAGTTTGTCCGATTGGGCTCAAGTTGTTTTATGAATACTTTGATCAAATTGAAGTGCGCGTTTTTTTCTTCAAAATTTTTCTTCCTACAAAAATTCGGCAGTCTTTAAGAAATTAGTACCATTGAAAAAAAACTGATTTTTTGACGATGCCTCCAGTGGTTTGCTTTTCCTGAGTTCTAAGAACGATATTTTTGAAAGAAAAAAACAATACGCACCCCGATTTTATTCTACTTGTCATAAAAAATTAGAATTTCGCGGGAGAGGGAAGAACTTCTGGTCATTTTTGATCCTCATATCTTCTTGAAGGAAGAATCTAAGAATTTTGACAATTTTCGCTCCACTTATCGAGATCTATTTACCTTAAAAGTTTCATCAGTTTTCGTTCGGCCATTCATGAGAAACACCGGGAAGGGCTCACAGTCTCCTGAAATAACTATCAGTTTCATTGACTACATACGTTTAGCTTTAGTTCTTTCCCATTCCAGTGTAATATGCTTATCCTTGAATATATGAGATAAAACTTTTCACAGATTTCAATGATTATGCTGAAAATCATCATGATTGATTAACATATCACACAATTCATATCTTCGAAAGTTAAACTAGATTTAGTATCGGTGTAATTCTCTAAACTTTTCTTCAATGAAGAAATAGAAATTGATATAGTATTAGAAGAGAATTTCAAGATCTATTGAATGATAAAGAACCTATACTAAAATGATGCTTAACATATATTTTACGAAGATCTCCGTGAATGGTAAAATGCGCAGTAAAAAAAATGAATATTTCTAAAATCAAATCATTCTACGGCATTTAACAAACTTATTAATTGAGCGAAATCTCAAACCAAAAGCCGTATGAAAGTATCCGATTAGTCTCAGAAATGAATTACTTGGAGATTTCCGGTTGAGTATTTTTATCACCATCAACAGTAAACGGTGATGCACCAGTTAAGAGTTCAAAGGTAAGAACACCGAGACTCCACCAATCGACCGTCTATTTCAAATTCAATATAAATAATTATATCATTTATATAAATCAAACTTACAAAATCATGTCCAGCATCGCCACCTTTAACAACTTCAGGTGCCATATATTCAATAGTACCACAAAATGAATATGTTCGTTTATCCTAAATCAATTAAATAATCAATCAGATAACTGATATTTAATAGTTTCTTACAGCATCATCCGGTCGAAATTCTTTACTTAAACCAAAATCTGCTAGAACAATATGACCATCACTATCAAGTAATATATTCTCAAGTTTTATATCACGATAAATGATGCCAAGCTAAAAGAAAAATTTCATTTTTATCAATGAAAAAAATTGTTTTTTTTTGTTACTTTATGAAGTTGTCCAAGAGCAAGTGTTAATTCAGCAATATAAATTTTCGCATCTTGTTCAGTAAAATGTTGTCGTTTATTAAGATGTGTAAATAATTCTCCTCCATTTACATAATCTAAATAATAAATATATTAATGATTTTTGTTTTTTTTGAACTAAAACAATCTAACTAACCCATAACAAGATGAAGTTTGGCATCACTTTGAAATGCATAATGAAGTGAAACCAAAAATGGAATCTGACGAATAGATTCTAAAACTTGTCGTTCAGTTTTAATATGTTCAGCTGTTTTAGCTTTTTGTAAGATCGCGGCTTTTTTTAAAACTTTCATTGCATATAATTTTCCTATATCGGCACCGGTTATTTTACGCACGAGAAATACCTTACCATAAGCTAGATATAAAAACAAACAAAAATTTGAGTTTTTTTCTAAAAATTTTAATTAAATCATATAATTTTTACCTCCCGTGCCAAGTACTTTGAGTAATTCAAAATCACTCATATCAACTCGACTTGCATTGGTTATCTCGTAAACTAGAAAATAATGAATATTATGAAAAACAAACGAATTCTCTTGAATAATACTTACAATCAAGTACGAGATCGCTCAATGCCATGTTTTAATCTATATTAGCTCAAATTAATAATCATCTGCAAAATCAATGATAATCATATGTTTGCATTCATTCTTTTTTTTTTTCGTTCGTTTGTTCAATTTATTTCTTAATAGGAATGAGTCACATATCCGTCTCTACTCGTATTTTATCTGATTGGAGCACTATATATAGTTCGTAAACTAGCGCCGCCCGCTTTTTTTCAGTAGTTTCTGATGAATTAAACATGTATAAAGAATAGATTTTAACAATTAGTGTTAATTTATAGAAAAAAGATTTCATATACTAGCTTAGTTGATCATAAATGACAAAAATACATATTCATAGATATATAAAATTCATTTGTTTAGAATTGATCAAAATTCGTTTGATAATTGTACTATAAAATGAAAATGAAAAAAAGAATATCAATAGAGAAGTTTTATGATGATGAAATTTTTTGTTAGAAAATCGATTAAATCAAAGAAAATATGATAATAAGTATATATTTTTTTGTTGAAGACAAAGAGAGAGGGCGTTCTTAGACGTCATTTCTCTCATGTTTCTCTATGAAAACAAAGACAAAATGTCAGATCCTAATCATGTTGATTGTGAATAAAGATTTTTATTCTCACAATTCAACATTAAATCAATTCAAACTATATGAAAAACTAATAAATATATCTTTATTTGCCTATTTTACCGATTACAATCAATAATAACATTGCGCACGCATGATAGATTCTAACCATAATGTGACCATGCTTTCTTTGAGGTGTTTTGTTGCAATCATAACAAACCTACATGTTTGTAAACTAACAATCCTCATAATAATGACCTAAATTATTTCAATATACGAAAATAGCTCATAAAATGACACAGCTAATCAGAGATAAATATTGACAAGATACAAATCAAACTTTTCTTATTCAGTCAAAGTTTGATTTGATAAGTTTTGAATGTGTGCAAAGATGTTCTTTCAGATTATTTCACAAATAGAGTGATAGATGTTTGTGTGTACGCTTTACTATTCGTTAATCTCATAAAAAAAATTTATTCTAATTAGTGTTTTTCATATGTAGAGATTTACTTTTTGTTGATTATTTAGAAGAAGAGAAATAAGTAGTCATTGCAACAATCAACATACTATCAGAACAAAATTCCAATAAATTTTTCAAACGTATTATTACACTACATATTGTTAGTGACTTGAAAAGTCGTCATTTTCAATAGAAAAATATCATGCAAATTTTTTACGTCCAAACATTTACATTGCGATTGATTTACTTCAAAAAGAATAATTGTTAGCATCGATTGCAAGAATACAAGATAACATGAAGGTTTCAACTTCAAAAGTTGGAAAAATGAAGTCATAACTTGTGCAAATCATAAGTGTTATCATTTTGAATAATCCGAAACAGTTAGTGAAAGACTTGGAAATCTTTTTCTCTTCGTAACATTGTCGATTGGATTGTTTATGAATATTGAGAATATACACATTTTTCCTCTTGGTACAGCCAAAAATTCAATATCGCTATTTTCAAAACATTTCTCACAATAACTAAGCTATTAAGTCCAATTTCGTATCAATCAAAGATTTGATTTTCTTTCTATCTAACGACTTAGCCAATGCAAAGTTGAGTAAAAACGTAGAAATATGCATAGATAGTCTCACATGTACACACAAGAAAAGTCATATATAATGATAAAAAAACCAAGCATTTAGTGCATATACATATTTATTACTCTATCAAGATTTTTGAGTTGCGCCATAGGCAGCGCAAATAAAACTTTCTAGGGAAAGCTATAAATTTTTTTTTTTAGTTGGTAATTATAAAAAAAAATATTTCACTTCAAGTCTTACATTAATCAGTTTATTTATTTTGAAAATATTGTTTTTTTTAATACATATGTTCAATATAAACTAAAGATAAAATGAATTGTTTCTCTAAACCTGTTAGAGTGTGGTTGAGTGTAGAAAAGATTAACATCTACATCCACATCCTTAAGATAGTAACATCGATATTGCATTATTAGTTCTACCCAATATAATTGTCTTATTTGTATTTTCAATAGCTGTACTGTTATATGTTTTACATTCTTTTTTTGTAGCGAAGTTTGTAATGTATTTTTTGTGAAATAATAAGAAACTATACTTTTAATCTCACATTTAGTTAAAAAATTAAAAGCTAATCACAAAATTGTAAAAAGATTTAAAAGAACATAAAACAGAGAAGGCCGAAAAGTATCTTCTTTCTGTCGTGGACGAAAAAAAGAGAGAAGAAGAGTGGTCGTTATGCTTCTTCCATTATATCATATTAATTAAACGACCTTCAACTTCTGTAATAAGGACTGGTGTCTGATATATAGTGAGTACCAAAATTATTCCACAAGATTTGTTTTCAATATGTTCCGTTGTTATGAACATTAGAAAGAATGCAAATAGTAATTCAAATAGAGAATATTGTTTCCAACAAGAATATAAGGCAGCAAAAATTATTATCTGGTTTTCAAAGATAGAGACTCCAGAAAAGTAAAAAGCTAGTTTTTCAGTATCTAAAATACGTAAACATAATTTTGTTTAGACTACATAGAACGCTAGAATAAATTGTTCTCTACAATATGAGACGTTTTAGAGTTCTCTACAATGTTTTTTAGGTGAGATACAGCAATCTTACGGAAGTTCCTAAAATCGTTTTTTTACTATCTCCTATAGAAAAGTCATTTTTTGACTTTCACTCAAATTACTGTATCTCAGTCAAAAAGCGTTGCAGAGAACTCGGAGACGTCGCATTTTGTAGAAAATAATTTACTCTAGCGTTCTACGTAGTCTAAAGAAAATTACACTTATGCGTTCTAGGTGCTAAAACACCCAGCTTTTTAGTTTCGTGAAGTTTCTATTTTTGGAAACCATTTTCTCTATTCGAATCACTATTTGGAATCTTTCTAGCACTTACGGCAGTCAAAAAAGTATAGCAATACAAATAGAATAAAATAGATTTCTACCACTGTATATCAGTCTTCCCATAGTAAACATCAGAATAGGAAGATATCAGGGGAAGCAATTGCACCTTATTGCTTTAATAGTGCGCCATCTATCAGTTGAGCAGAGCTAAAGTTTTCGATACATTAAAAGATTGAGGATCTTTTATTAAGTCTCTCAAAAAAGCTATATTATTTTTTTGGTAGTGTCGCCAATAATTTTTAGTTTCAATTCATTTTTTGCCTATTATATTGTTAGTAAACAAGTTTATTTCACCTATCCCACATGCGTAGAATGCGAAAGAAACAGACAATATTCTGTGAAGGAAATGGAGAAAATTGTTCGTAAGAAGAGTGCTCTTAGAACAATTCTGTCAACATCTCCTAACACTTTAGTACAATGTCGAACAGCACTTTTTTTTGAAGAGAAACTGAGTTTTTTTTTGTCAGACTTATTTAAATCAGTTGCTTATATTGAGGTTCGAATAGTATAGATGGAATTTGTTCACAATGGAATGTGCCACTAGCATAATTATTAGTCTCAAGCTAACTTGAATGAATACGGTTATTTATGAAGAGCAGTTTATAGAAAAACAGCAGTGTAATACACATTCAGTGTTTTTTAGCGTGTCTGTTTCGATACTCATAAGAAGTACTTCATAGAACAAACCTCGACATATATATCTGAATGTATATTTTCCTCAACTATGAATGCGCTGTTTTCTGATAAAGCATTTTTGAGTTTCTAGAAGAATATGCAAAGGTGATGAGACTTTTTTATTAATAGCCAACGGGATTTTATCAAATATGTTCCTATTTTAGAAAGATTTCTTCATGTATGATCCATGCGAATTTACATTGTGTTAATTAGGTTCTGTAACCATGGGAACGTTTTTTTTTTCGTATAGAGAATCTCAAGAATTTATTCAGGGTATGATGCAAAAGAGCTCACATGTGACTACACGATATGTTTTCAATAAAGAAACGCATTTTCCACTAGGCTATTTTTCCATATTAGCTGTTTCTCAAGGTTTTTATAACTTGGAACTGACACGTCACCATGAATGATGGAAGCAAAATATTGCCTATAGTGAACTTAGATATTATTATGAACTTATGTAAATACTTCAGAAAAAAAGTAAAAATTTACAGGTATAATTTTTAAAAGATCAATTTTCAGAGGGGTCTTCTCGTGTGTCGAGAACTTTATTTCGTTGATGTTAATGAGTGAAATATCAAGTCAATAGAATAACAGTTGATGTGAAAAAGAGAATTTAATTTTTAATGATTTAGAATAAATAATATCAATAATCACAAAAAAAAAACTAATAAGATCGGTTTATACATCTTCATTTAAGTGTTCCAGTTTTTCTTGAATCAATTTCATCTCTAATCTTTCTAGCAATAACATTCGACGTCAGATCAAAGGATTTTACGTCAACATCAATAAAAAGATGAAATAGTTTATTTTGATATTCACAAGTATTTCTAAATTATTCATATATTGAATTTAATATATCAATTCAATCTTCTTGATTAAGTGATCAAAAAAAAAATATTTCTTATTGCATTTGTGATGAAATAACTTTAAAATCAAGATTAGTTAGTGTTTCTTTATATATATGACTTCTAATTCTTGTTCACTTTTTGATTCACATTTTGTTATAATAATTTATGAACTGTATGTAAATCATATATATTAAATTTTGTTTCCAATAGTATACAAGAACAAACAAAATGAAGTTGTGTTACTTTCAAACGAATATAACTATCGATTAGTTGCATAATTGTTGCAATATCTGGGAATGGTGATGAAGTTTTTGTTTGTTGAAATAAATCTGATGTATCAATAATGTTTAGGATAATATCTGTTCTAGGAACAGAATATTGTTCCAATAAAGGAAATTCTGTTTGAGAAGATGATTTGAATGAACCAGAAGTTTGAGTTGGATCAGCTAAAATATGTTTTAAATGTTGATTTTTCTATACGTGATCGACCAATTAATAAAGTATTTGTTTTTGATTGTGACGTCATTTTTTTAAAAATTTCATTTCGTGATGCTAATGGCGGAGTATGGAGTAATAATATACAACTACCAGATTTAACAAACATTTCGTCGAGACGAGCTTTAGCATTTCAATGCAATTGATTTACTGAATCGATAGCAGCATTAACATTTTTGAACTAAAATATAACATAAATGTATATGATTTTAAACCAACACATTTGACAATGAGAAAATTCCGAAGAAAATGTTGCACAACGAAAGTTATTTTCACTAAAAATTCTTTATAACCACACATTTTCATCGATTTAAGACAAAATTATGATTCTACTGAGAGTTCCGTTTCATAAAAAAACGTTAAAACCTTTGTTTGTTTTAAAAATTTTCTATTAATGGATTATTTGCAAAGGAAGAGAAAATCCATTTTACTAGAAACTGCATTTTATTTTGGAATTCTTAATCATTGAATAGTTTGTTTAAAATAAATCTGCGAGCGTAGATAGCTTGTATCTTCTAATCAATAGTTGTTTAAGTATTTAACGTATCGAAAAGTCTGGGATATTTATTATCTTACTAATCAATCGAGCCTGTGGGCACTAGTTTATTGAAGAACTATTTCTGGTTTAATATGAGATCTTAGGATAGTAATCGGAGTACTACATATTCTCGCACTTCAAGTTTTTTTTTTTGTTGAGGTCAAAAATTAGGATGTAAATCGTAATCAAAATAGCAGGATATCAATCGACTACCTAACGTTACGTTTGCTTCAATTTGATGAAAAAATTCAAAGTTATTATCAATTTATCTCTCGAACTGTTTCCAAGTTCATTATTGGCATATAATACAAATAGTTGATGTTTTGGATGTCTATTCTGTAATATTGAGAGTATGTCAGGTTCTCGAACAGCAATAACACCGTTTTCTTTATGTTCAAGCACATATTTTAATTTCTTAACGATATCACAACGTTCAAATTCTTTTGTTTGTATTTCCTGTGCTGCTATTTGTGATTCATAATCAACAAGTCATTGATCAAGTACAGATAGTTCTGCATTATCACTTCGAACTCGAACTAACATATTTTCAATCCGATAACGAATATTACGTTACATACGAATAATCGCATGACAATATGTAGCGATTTTTTTTACTTATGTTATTCAACATATGGACATGTGCAGAGCATTGAGGTATTTGTATGCCAACCAGTGCATGGGCAAAAACAGTTTTTCATACTATATATAGTATCTACAAGGTTCCTAAGAATTCTTTTTCTGAGAAACTACTAATGGAAAATGTTTTTATGAATTCTCTAACATGGAGAATGATTATAGATGTGTATCTACAATGAAAATAGTTTTTATACCAATTAGAACCATGAGAAATGTTTTTATCTTTCTATTTATCTGTTATATTTGAGACGTATCTGTATATATATGCAGAGAAACTTTTGAACCTAATTTTTCTTTTGATATTGATTTATATCGTGTAAATAAGTCTTTTTTCTAAGGTTGAATTCACCTAGGTATCAAGCAAGTAAATAATTTTAATGTTAAGCGTAATAGTCACATTGTTGTTAATGTAAAAAAAGAAAATAATATTTTTCTAAAGAGATGAATAAACATCAATTAAAGTTAGTAAGTACGTTTCAAACAATAATATCAAGAGTAGAGTCCGTCGAATTAGTCTCAGACCCAAACTTGGTCGAGTTCGGATTTAAAAATGTTAAACTTGATGGGCTCTAATCAATACCTATTTCTTACCTGTAATATGGTCAATACAAATAAACAAAGAATGAAAAGAAAGAGGTAGAAAAAGTATAGAAATGATAAGTTTCTTTCAAGTTACTATCAACAACATGTGAGAAAAAGGCTCATAAAAGCATCACGAACATACATTGCACAATGACTACACCAACTTTTCATGCTAAATCGACTACGCTTCAAGTAGTGAAAGGTTTTAACGCAAATATTGATGGAAAACTTGTTCTCATTACTGATTGTACATCAGGTAAATACATTCAATCATATTAGACTTACTAAAAACACATTTATTATTTAAGGTATCGCAATTGAAACAGCTCGTGCATTAGCAACAGTAAATGCACATGTAGTTATTATAGCACGAGATATGAATAAAGGTGTAGAAGTTGTAGAAGATCTTAAAAAAATAACTGGCAATGATAAAATCGAAGTGATGAAACTTGTTCTAAGTTCACTTCAATCAGTTAGAGATTTTGTTGATCGATTTTGACAATGTAATTCACTAATTAATATTCTTATTTGTTAGTAGAACATTCAGTTATTGATCTAACATATATTTCTATCATTCTATTAACTATAGACAATGGCGGTGTTATAATATGTCCATATGGAAAAATAGTTAACGGTTTTGAAACTCAATTTCGTGTTAATCATTTAAGTTATTTTCTTCTTGCTACACATCTTATGCCTAAACTTAAAGTAGGTACATCATCACATGTTGTTATCGTTAGTTCACTTGCAAACAGACGTTGTGATATTAATTGGGAAGATATTAATTGAGAAAAAAATTTATGACAAATGGCTTGCTTACGGTCAGAGTAAAATAGCAAATATTCTCTTTGTTAAGCAATTCAATAAATTATATTCGTGAGAAGGTATCCGAGAATATGCTTTACATCCAGGTGGACTTACGACAAATTTAGCTAGATATTTACCAATTGAAGAACAACTAGCAATGGAATGGTTTAAAGAAGATGGTACTCCTGTGGATAGATTTTAAAATGTTGAACAAGGTACATCAACAAGTGTCTATGCTGCTTTAGCACCTGAGCTTGATAATCATGGTGAAGAGTACCTGAAAAATTGTGCAATAAGTCAAGGAGTAAATCGAGATATGAAAATGTTTTGGAGTCTAGGAGTACATGCAATTGATATGGAATCAGCTGAACGTTTATGGAAACTAAGTGAACAATTAGTAGCAGCTAAATAAAAATGAATGCCATATTAATTAACTTCGTGATTGTGTTAAAAATAATAGAACTTATTCCCAAATAGATTTCTGCGTTTTTTTTTTCATTAAACTAATTCAAAACGAAATATATAATAAAAAACTTATATGAATACTTATTTGCATGTCCAGTCTTTTTGAGAAAGACATTATAAGATTCGTAAAAACAAACGAAATCTATTGATACTTTAGCATCAGTATTTTTTGTTTAATTATTTCTATTACATTGTACATAAAGTTTTCGTACTTTGTATTTTTAGATGTTTTTCTCATTTCTATTCTCATAATTTAATAATATAGCTTTCAAACAATACCTGTGTGTATTTTAATCTCAAATATAAAAACAAATAAAATATGAAAAATTGATGACAAGAATGCCGTTAAGTAAATAATCATAAATACATCAAACAATACAATAAACTGAAAACTTCGTAATGAACTTCATTAAATATTTCCTATTTTTACGTACAGAATAATGTACAATTTTTTAAAACTAAAATCCAAACATCTCCCTTTAGCATATTGAATAATATATAGTTAAATGCATATCACCATTATTCATGTTTTACTCTCTTTTTACAGATCACAGTTCTGTATTTATTCAATTTATTCAAAATCTTTTCTTCAAACCATTTTTAGATAAAAGTTTTAACATCAGTATGTCTCTTCATAGAACATGTCCACAATGTCTATGTGATTTTCTCATTTCAAACGATATTTCATCATCTATTGCATTCAAGTGTTTTACGAATAAAATATGCCCGTTTTTCAAAACATTTTCTACAATGTCATTATAAATCGCAACTTCTCTCTAGAGCAAATCTTTATTTTCTTCAAAGTGTGCTTCTTCACTCTAGCAAATATTTGATTTTTGATGCGATTGAACTTCTCATTCTTTTACGAAGTACTCCACCGATTATTGCCAACCTTTCATTTTCGTCCTTAGTATGTGGCAATGATGGGTAGCTAGAACTGTGGCTGTAGGTCTCTTCTCGTCATCAACACCTACATCTACACCCTTCGAACACTTAATGTAAATGTCTTACAAAAAGTGGATATGAATTGGCTTTTTCAAGCTAAATGGTAAAGAAGTTGTCTCTAATCAATATCTATTTATTAAGATTATCGTCATAACAAGAAGCTGAAATACACTTATGTAAGATTCCAAAAATTATCAAAAATTTAAAGTAAATAATCTTGATTAGATTAGAATGTCATATTGATGCTTTAAGGTATTTGTGAGTTATTACACAACTTCATAAGCATATTTTTTTCCGCCAAGATTAACATGAAAATAAGCGTCCACTCAGATTTATCTCTTTAATGAACTAGAGATAAGTATTCAATGATACGTTCTTACGTTATTTTTTAAGCAAAGTACATTTATCTGTTTAGATGTGATAAACGTTTTGATAACAATCGTGGAAAAAAGAATGCATCCAAATAGAAAAGACCAAATATAATGATAACTCGTATATGTTGTTCGGTCCTTTCTGATGTTGTATGCTATTATCTACATGTTTCTGACTAAAACAGTGCCTATCTTTCGAAAAAAATGAAAACATTGCCTATGAGAATATGACACCAAGAATGCCTAGATTGATGTAAACTTAAATGAAAACTTATGAATATGAATAATTATCAAAGTACTTTTTCATTTACAATATTCTAACTGAAATGCAGAGTAGAGATAGAAAGATTACATTAGGTTGTCTAGAATAAATAAAACAGAATTTCAATAATAAATCGAATATTCAATATGTCAATAAATTATGGATTTGTTTTTATTATTAATTATTCTTCATAATTTACAAGCGACGGAGAATCTTATATAGCATCAAACTTAATTATTGAATATTTAATTAAGATAAAAGTAATAATTTATTCTGATAAAAAAGTACAAACTTGAATAAATTAATCACACAAACAGGCTCATCCAAATCTATGATAGTATTTAACGAAAAGGAAAGCACGTTATATGATTGATGAGAAAACAAAACAGAAAAATGCGTAAGCACCAATGTCCAATGAGTGATACTGTATAGTGAAATGAGTTGGAGTGGTGATTACAAACAACGGATCTATGAATCGATCGATCGAAATCATGTAGGATACATCAGAATAATATATATCATGTCCAGCAATACGTTGCTTTCCTTGCATTTTTTTTATAGAAGATCTATGCATCGCTCATAAGCACAGAGCTTGAAGTATCATGTCAAAGAAATAAGTATGAGATAAAGTTTAATTATCAATATTATCGATAAAGTACTTTTTCATGTATAAAAAATGTTTCAAAAATGTTATTCTAATTCTTATACATTATCAAAGCTTTATAGAATTCATTGACTTTCAATAGAGATATAATTAATAAGCAAAATTCGTTGTCTTATCCACTTAAATAGTTTCAGATAGATGAGAATAAGAGTACACGAAAATAGTGAAAGTTAATATTATGAGACAACCGATTTGACACATCAAAATTGATGTTTTAAATCGCATGATTTTATTTTATAGTAATAATATGCCTATACTTTCTTTTGCCTATTTAAAAGAAGTAAAAAAAAAACGTATTGCTTGAGACATCATTATCAGATCGATAGTAATCCATACATAAAAGTCTTAACCAATGTAAGAGCTGACGATGATGTCTGAAAATCCTCGAAGATTTTTCAGAATTATTTTAACTTTGTAAATATTGGAATTAAATAGATATGTAAAATTAGCTAAAGAATCTATCAATAAGAAGTTATGTAGAGACCTTCTACGTAGAGTTTGAACTTTGGAATAAAAATATTATATTTTAAGATTCTATATCCATAGTACAGTGATGACATCGACTAAATTCGTTCAACAATGTCCTTGTCTTTGGTAGTACTGGCGCAGCATATTGTTGTATTGCTTTAAACATAGTATGCAGAAGAAGAGTAGCAGTCTTCTGAATCGAGAGCGGAGTGAATTGAGAAAATAATATTAATCGATATTAGTTAAAATAAAAGAACTAAAAGTTCTCTATGTAGTGCTCAAAGTAACATGAAGCAACTTAGAATTGAAAGGAAAAGAAGTGTCAACTTAAAAATGCTGAAGTGGACTCATGTATAACAATAAACTAGCAATATACATTATTGATCGTTACTGTATCATAGACTTTGATTTTACATTTTTGTTTATCCCGAAGTACATCAACTCATTCTTTAAAATATCATTAGGTACTCCTTTGAAGAATAGGAAGATTTTTCTGACATTTTAAATCAATACACGCTATTACGTAATGATTTATACTACTGTCTCGAAACAAGCCAGCTGGATGTGGACGTGTGAATTCTTGCGTCATGCATACGCCTATCCCACATCCATAATCATTTCTACACAACATTTGATATACATAAATGGCTCAAACATATTCATAGAAATTCAGATATTAACAATGGTATAGAAATTAATAAATTCATACTAAAATCTTTATAAATATAATTTTAATTTCAATAGTAAGAGTTATTAATTATATTATGATTGAAAATTTTACTATTTAATCTTGAAATTTAAAAATTGAAATTTGTTTTTATGTAAAAAGGATACTTCAACAGATCTTAATTTTGACTAAAGAAAACATTCATTCATCACATAGTACATTAGATGAAACCTAACTGTATCAAAAAATTGTAATCTCAGATTATCTTGGCAATGATAGATTTTTTTTCTATCAAGTTAAGTATCTATTCATACATTTATTTATATCATCTAGATTTTCTTGCATCAAAGAACAAAAAAAAATCGAACAACAACATTCGTTAGTAAATATTCACTGAATAATGACGATTAAAACCATCAAAAAAGAAATGAGGGAAAAAATTAAATGAATTCCTCTTATATTTGTTTAATATTGTAAAACTTAGATATAATTAATTTATATAAATTTTTGAAGATCTATCGTGTAACAACAATTTTATACTATTTAAATAACAATAAGGAAAAACTAATACACACACAGTCGTCGAATATTTATCCATCTATTTGTTTGATTCTTTCTTTCGTTCCCTCGTTTTTTTCCCCCCCGATTTAAGTCAGACTAACATGTGCCAACGAAATATTAACGAACGAAAGACAGGAAAACATTTTAACTATGTAATCATATTCTCTTCTTTTCATTTCTACTATTTTATTTTATAATGACATCTGGTGTTAATTCTTTTGTCGATCCTTCGGTATGTTCTTGTTTTCCTGGTTCATATCAATATACTATCTGTAACAAAATTAAATGGTCGACTTTATCTATTTACACCGCATTACTAATTATTGTAAGAAAATTTCATATAGATTATACAACTATTTTTTATGTATATAGATTGTTTATCTAAGTAGTGGATTGTATGCTTTGATTGATGTAACAACAATGTTATCGACAGAATTACATGATGGTAAAGATTGTATGTATCATTGAACTTGAATGAATAGAGTTAACTATATTTTTGAATCTATTTGACTTTTGTAGATACAATTTTATGGCTAATAGAATCTTCTTCATTAATGACTATTTTGGGTTCGATATCAGTATTGATCTATTTTACTGTTGTTATTTTTATTACTGTTCTTCTTTGTGGCATTCAATTAGTAAAATTTTATTAGATTTAATCAATAATATTTACTAGTTTTTCTTTTTTCTTTTTTCAAGGGAAAACCATGGTTGCTACTTCTTTGGTCATTAACAATGATTTTTATGTTACTTGCTGATGGTAGTGTGACTGTACTTTCTCTACGAGAACATCAACAACAGGTTTAGTTATCTGATATCCATTTCTTCATCAAAATAATGTTTGTTTGTTTTTTTGAGTATTATTTAGAATTATCGACCAATAAATCAAATTAAAATTCTTTTTTTTGTTATGATTGTTCGTCTTATTGTTGCGGTTAGTTAGACAAATCAATAATAATAAAGAATATTAAATTGTTTTTATTTTAAGTTATGTGGAATTTTCGTGACTATCTTTCATTTTCGTCGTTTATATAAAGCTCAATCAGAACACATAAATCGACAAGTAATAAATCAATGAATAACCATAAATTCTCTCTCTCTCTCTCTCTCTCTCTCTCTTTTGCTTATTCTAGAGAATGTTAGACCGTTATAATTCTGAATGTTCTTCACTATCGTATTATGGTTCATGGGCACATTCTGCTACTTTTTTAAATCCATCCAAAGAAAGCAATGATGATCATTATACATCAGATTTTCCTCTATCAATTCCATTACCAAGAGCTAAATTTGTTTCTCTTCAACATCATTCAACCTCAACAACGCTCCATGCACATAATCAACACTCAGAACATACTACACAATCTAATCAACGAGCAATCAAAAGATATGCTGATGATTTTCGATATAATGTACCATTACAAGAAAGATTTCATCAACAACAGAAAAAAGATGTACAAAAATTTTAGAAATATGTAGTAACATTTTATAAATCGATGATTTTTATTGTTGAATATATCTTTTTTTTTTAAAATTTTTATTTGTTAATATCGATATGAGACAGATGTTTGATGACAGTTATTCAATAAACTTAGACCTTGGATATGAAACTTTATATTTATTCGAGGAATTTATAAGTGAAGAGTATTTTCCAAATTATATTAAAAACATCGGAAATGTTATCAACGAAATTTCTAAAACATCCTGTTTCTATTTATAAATAAACTTGAATATTCTACATAATAACTGTATAATGAAAGATAATTTTCACATGTCATATTTTCAATTAGATTGAATAGAGCTAGAGAAAAAGAGATTGCAGATATGTAACATTGAGAAAATTCCCTACAAGATATCCACCATTCAACAGTTAGATAATCCTTGAATAGTAGATTAGCTTATCTCTTACTTTCAAAAGACACTTAAGTTTATCATTCCATAGTACCATATCACAACATCCTACGGATATAACATTAATAAAAATAATTCTTTCATTAGTTAGAGATAAAATGTAGAAGCAGTGATTATTAATTAATTTTTATTAGTTGCTCACTGCTTCTGTTTGAAATTATATATTTATATTTTTCATCATTCGTATTATAAGACAAACACACCCAATGAAAAGTCATAAATCAGAGAAATAAACGAAAAAAAAAATATATAAAGTTTATTTATTTGTTTTGTTCTTTTTTTAATGCATAGCGCCATTCGATTGTTGCTTTTTAACTCTTTGTGCTGCAGCAACTTGTTCTTCTTGTTGAAGACAATCAGCAAATGCTTGTAAACGTGTTTGTAATTCATTTAATATTTGTTGACGTTGAAGTAGATTAGCACGCATATCATTAACAAATTTTTCTTGATCATAATCAACTGTATCTTGTGCTTGTTTAACAATTGCACGTAATTGTTTTGTTAGTATTGGTTCTTTATTTGTTAAAACATCTTGACAAGAATCAAATAAAGCTTCTTCATATTCTTGTAAATGTTCAACTTGTACTGCATATGAAGCTAATGCTTCATCTTGTTCATCATCATCATAATTTGATGAAGAACTTGTACTTTCAGTTGAAGATGTAGATCCATCATGATGATGAGGATAATGTTGATGTTGATGATGGTGACGACGTTTATTTTCTTTATCTTCATCTGTAGGTAAAGCTATAAAAGAAAAATTAATCATTATTTACATATATGTAATAATATAGTTTATCAAACCTTTCGATATTCCATCCATTTTAATATAATCATCTTCATTTGATATAATTCCATCATTATCTCCAGCTCGTAATTCTTTAACTCGATCAGCATAACGTAATGTATTCATTGTATTTTCAACATCAGAATGTGTTGGTGAAACCATTGCAATCATACAAACTTTTGATTTATCACCGATAAATGAATCTCGTAATACTTTTGTTAATGTAGAACCACGAAATGGTACATGACTACCATCACCACGACCCAATGCACGAATACATTCTTTAAGTGCTAATAAAGATTTATTAATTTCTGAACCTTCCATACGTTGAAGACGATCACCACTTGCTGTATCTTTACCACGTTCTGAACCGGCTAAATCAATTAAGGACATTTTACCAACTTCTTTCATTAAACGTCGAGGTACAGCTGGATTATTATGATTATTATAGCGAGATGATGATGATGATGATGATGATACATTCGAATGACTGGAAATAGGTGCTGTTGATTTTAAAATAATTTGTAGAACAGCATGTGATCGAGAAGAGTTTGAATTTGCTGCTGTTGTACCAGATGTTCGAATACTCATACCATCTAAATTACATTAAAATAAAATCGTTGTGAAAACTATATAGAATATTTCTTTTTGTAACTATAAATAAGAGAACTTTTCAATGTGCACCCATCTTTGAAGATAGTAGATTTTGTACATGAAAAGTATAACAACTAAATATATACAGAATAATTTCGATCTTTCCCATGTCTAATAATAGTATAAATGAAATTCTTTGATTAATCTCAATGTTTATGATAGAACAAAATGAGTTTTTTGTAAGTTTCTTGTGCAACTCTGATAAATATTAACACGTGTTGTTCAAGATATGAATTCGTTAATTAAATTGACAAGTATAAAAGTGAAGAAAAATTTTTGTGAGTATATGTTGATTGTTTATGTTTTGATCAAGATTATTGCTTGAAAACAAAAATAGAAATTTCATCTCTTGAGAATGGATTTACTATAGAAAGAAGTATACATTTTTGAATCTATTAGACAATGTGCATTAGATATATACGGACAATGAGCAGAACCAAAATGCACTAGACTAGAGAGAATTCACAAAGAGAATAAAGATACGACACGAAAAATTGTTAGTAGCTGTTATCATTCACCGAATATCCAAAACAATCAGTATAAAAGTAAGGGGTTTAACTCTACAGGAAGAAAGAAGATGAATGAGAGCACAATATGAATCATAGTTTCAGAATATATTTAAAATGGTGAATTCATAGTCTTTAGGATTGTCTTTATCATTGGAGTATCATAAAAGACTGATGACATAACGACCAAATGACTAGAGAGGAAAGAGCTCTCAGAATATGCGGCATTCCTTCCACTGAAAAACGACTTTAACCAGAAATAGAAAGCTTCTTCCACTGACTATTCCTATACTTGTGCTTTCCGTTCCGAAGGAGTCCATAATTTTTAAATTTTTTTATCAAAATTATCAATCAACTCCATAAAATAAAAATAACTATGCTATTTTTTAAGAGCCTTTTCAGATAGAAAAATGTTTGAATGAAAAAGATCAACTTACGTTGAATGATATTTAATACATCTTGAACAGATTTGACTTGTTGTTCTTTTCGATCACATACTTGAACAAGACCTTTTTGATCTTCTAATACACGTAGACGTTTTTTATTATTAAGTAAATCAAAAACTTTGCCACAATAAATTTCATAAAATGTAACAAATATTTCAATTGATGAACGATATTGTGGTTGTGATAAACGATGAAATATATCACGTGCTGTTTGTGCATAAATACCATGTGAATAATCAGTTTTTGCTGATGATAGATCACCACCCATTGTAAATGTTTTACCTAAATTAAGATGAGAAAAAAAAAACTGAACAAATAAAGAGAAAATAAGTTTACGAACCAGATCCTGTTTGACCATAGGCAAAAACAGTCGCATTACCACCATTAAAAATTGTCTCAATTAGTGGAGCAGCTGTATAATGATAAACAAGTTCAGTTGAAGCTTTTTCATCAAATGTATAATCAAATCTGAAAGATATTAAATGATTAAATTTGAATATATTTATAATGAAATTTACGCACTTAAATGTTTGATTATCAAGATATTTGGTTAAATCAACTTTTGTTTTTGGTACATGAACAAGACAATGATCTCGATTTGGTATTGTAATAACATCATTATCTTTTTTAGCTAATTCACGTTTATTTAATGGACGTTTTCGAATAGCTACACAAATACGTAAATCTTTTTGATTGATTTCATGATGTAGATTTGAATTTGTCATTGGAGAATAAGTTAATGTTGAACGATAATCAAGAATCATTTGACCGAATGGACCATGTAAGCCAATAGATGGTGATGGTTCAGGTACAGTTGAAACAACTGTATTATGTGTATTTATTGAAGATGATTGTTGTACAACATGTAGACGAGAAAGACGACGTTCAACTTTATTATTTGCTGGAGGTGGAATCTGTAATGGTTGTTGAACTTGTTGTTCAATAGTAGGTGTTGGAGGTGGTACAGGAGATGAAGATGTTGTTATTTTTGAAGATGAAGAATTTGTTTGAGCAGTAGGACGACGTATGGAACGAACAGCAGCTGTATTATTTGTTCCGGATGGTGCATAGCTTGTTTTTTGATGAGCTGTAGTAGCTGTGACAGAACTGAATATTGAAAAAGAAAAAAAGAAAAAGAAACTGTAAGAAAAATTAGTAATAATAATAATAATAAATATACCCATTAAGTGGTGGAGGGGGAAGTGGGGTTGAAGTTGTTTGAATAGATACCGGGTGTTGCTGAATTTTTTGTAATAATTGTGGCGGAAGTGTTGGTGGTGGTCGTGAATTATATTCACGTTCTAATGTATCAATATCTAAAGTAAGTCGACTTGATGATAGACCATTAGCAGGCATAGGGACAGCTGCTGTTGGTCGAACATGTTGATTGACAAGTGATGCTGGTTGTTTAAATGTTGTATTTGGTCGTAATTCATTATTAAGTTCAAATACAAGATCAAGTAAAATTTCTTTTCCTTTAACTTCACCATGTTCATTCCATTCGACACCAACAGATTTTGATTCAGGTGAAAGTTGTACTACTTTAGCTAAATGTATTCGACCGTCAGATCGTTTTATTTTAATTGATGAAGAAACTTGAATTAGACCAAATAATGGATCCACTGTCGCTGACATTGTTTATTCTATTTTTACTCTAAAAGTATTCATAACCCTTGAATAAATTGATGAATTCAATCTTATATGTATATATGTATACTTTTAAAATAATTCTATTTTATTTCTTTTTACATGGGAACATCAAAGTGAACACAAAAAAAAAAGAAATAATTACATTAATTACATAAGCAATAATGGCAACAGATGAATAGATGAAAAAAAGAAGACATGCATATACTCACTAAGCATGGTACCAAAGCATTTTTCTTACAAATATTTTCTTTTTCTCTAGCCTGACGGAGTTAGTACGACAGGTTGGTTGTTCTGGCTACTTTATTACACAAACAATGTCGAACATATGACTAAGGACTGAATAAAGAAAAAAAAAGAAGTGGATAGATGCAACGTGAAAGAAATAGAGAGAAACGAGAAGGAAAAACAGACGAAAAACGAATGACGACAAATGCGCGCTTTTGCTAATGTTCAATATTTTTTTTTTCTTGTTCTCTCTCGCGAAGAAGGAGAATGTAATAGAAGAAGCAATAACTTGTTATTCGGCGATAGCGTGGGTGACCTTTATGCGTGTATGTATTGTGTAGAAAGAGAGAAAAAATGATTTCAATGAAAAGAAGAAGAAAACCTGAACGTAAATGAAACAAGAAAGAAATTTTGACCTTGAGAATAATACTGAAAAAGGAACGAAAAAAATCTTATTTGAATTGAACATTGAATATTCGATTGACATCGTATTTTTTTTTTCGTGAGGACAGAGCTCCACCTAATACAGAAAGCAAGAAATATCCAATACGATATATACATTAGAAACATAAACAATCGTTCTCTTTCTGCTTCTTTTTTTTTTCTTTTCATCATTTAGCTGAATCGATTTCGACGTATAACGACTGAACACTCAAGAAAACAAAAGATCATAGAATACATTTTCATTATTCATCCCATGATAGAAATAAGTATACTAAATATAACTGTCTATTCTTAATCGATCAACATTTGCAATCTGACAGCTTCTAGTTTATGTTAACATTGATATAAAGATATTGTCACTATCAGTAATACGTGTATATGATGTCTAATAAGTATAAGAAATTAATTTGTAGAATTTTAAGGTATATTAAGATGTAGTAAAACAATCATTTTCATTTATTCAATATTTCTTATCAAAGAGAATTTTCGATCCAAATTAGAAAATATTTGGACCTTGTGATCATTGATTATTCATCTTGTTTTATTATATATATATACGTTCCCTTGAGAAATTTTTTAATGTTTTAAACTGATTTGTTCTATGCTAAAAAAAGAGAACATCAATCTTTTTCAGTATATTTCTGTTTACGTTAGTTTTTCGTCGTATTAAAAGATCCTTGTAAATCAATATGTAACTAAAGAAGATTCGAAGAATAAATTATATACTTGACATATGGTAAAAGAACAGCAAGAAGTGTATTACATTGTGCTTCTTAATCATTCTTCAAATCACTTTAATTCAATTTGAAATTCTGATTTACTGTATATTAATATTTTTTGATATTTGAATTTGCATAAAAATTCCGATTCATGTGTTTATGTTTTGATTGATTATGTAGAAATAATTTTTGAAGTAAAAGTCGCAATTAATTTTAATAGTTACATTTCTAAATCCTACTTGACAATGAACAACACTTGAAAAACTGTTTTTTTTTTCTTAATTAACAAATTATTAGTAGAATTATACATCATCCACAGACTGTAAAAGGCTGCTTTTGAGCAGAACAGTTTTTTTTTATTACAAAGACATTCTTTTTTGTTAAATAACCAACTTGATCTTAATGAGAGATTTTAATAATAAATCATTTGTAATTCTCTAGTGTCTGATATTTGTTTTAGAATGATTCAATATAGCTCTAACCAACTAAACATTTATCGAAATCATGTTTCAGCAGAAGCATCTAGTAAAAAAAAAACAATGAACACAACTACAGAAAATACGAGTTTTTAGTAAGAAACATAGATACTTTCATCAATGAAAATACTGATCTAGCAAATGTTTACATTCATCAATAAGTATTGGCTGTCATTCTTCAAAAAA
>CAJNOL010000864.1:39215-66957 GCA_905250125.1 Rotaria sordida
ATCATGTTAGTGGAAGAGCATGTATCATATATTTAAGAAATGATAAAATTAAGATCAATCCAACAAATAATGTCATATCGAAGGATTAACGAAAATCAAAAGTTAACTTATGAATCAGATTATAGTTAGACGAATATATTAAGTTATTTCATAATGATTATTTCCGAAATATCTTTTAATATATTTTTTTAAAGAGTTTCTATATTCCATTTCAATGAGGAAATTCTATCTGTTTACTTCAAGTTGCGGACTAGACTGAATAATACATTTTAATATTCTTGTAAATTGAATACTTAAGGTGTCGTTTGTTTTCTATTTTCATTTTAATCTTGATAAAAGAATGAGACAATTTAAGATTTTATACCATTTCAATAATGCCAACATTTGACATTCAAAATTCAAAAAATAATTTCAATCATTATTTAACCTTTGTTTTTTCTAAATAAACAACACATATGAACCGTTTCGTTTTGTAAAACATGATCTAAAAGGAGTGTTGAAGTATAGAGGTAGAAATTCAGATTTTCCTACCCATCTACAGAGGTGACAGACATACTTAGCAACACTTCTTCATCACAGATCGTGACAGAAGTTGTTGGTAAACGATCACAGACCGTATATCAATAACATCTCGTTATAGTATTTGAACTAGTTTCTTATTAAATTTGTGGAAGATTAATCAAAAAAGAAAGGTGAAGAAATATGTTTCAACTTAGATAGAATAAAACAATCTCCTTATAATTATCAAAAACAACTACATAGTGTTTCACATTTTAATCCTGCAGGGATTACGTTATTTTATTTTTATTGATTAAATGAATCTTTTTCTCGTCTTTTCTCTTTTCCAGCCATAATAGCTTGTTGAAATAATGTCAAATAAAATTCAATTAATTTTGGTGTATCATCATTGCTTGGGATAGGATAAGTTATTATATTTGGATTACAATCTGTATCACACAAAGCCACAGTTGGAATCAATAATTTATTTGAATCACTAATAGCTGGATGAAGTTGATTTGGTGGTGCTAATGTATGTGTAAATATACATACATCAGGTAAACGAATATCATATCCAAAAAGTTCTTGAGTATTTGTAAATGGATAATCCCATTTTCGACAATGTGCATATTCACCACAATCACGTGCAGCACGTTCAACAAGTGGAACATGTGCTGGATAACGTGTAAGAAATAAAATAATACCTTGACGATAAGCAATATGAGCAAGAAAATTTAATGCTGAATGCAACATTGGTAATGTTTTATCTAAATCAATAATATCAACATCCAAACGATGACCATATATATATTGAGATATCCATGGATTACGCATTCCAGTTACATGTCCATAATGAGCACGATTTCTATTAATATATAAAATTAGGCATAAATAATTATAATTTATTTTTTTGTTCAAGAAAATACTATTTTTCTTTATTCATCTTTTCTATGTAAATTTCTACAAACATACCTACTTGAAAAGATCTTCAAGTGTAACCATTGAACGTACATTAAAATAATCATCATGTTGAAGAGGATCATCAACGATAGTTGGAGAATTATTTTGTTTTTTTGATGATATTAATTCTATTTAATTTATTAATAAAATAAAAACAAATATTTATTTTTAAAATTTAATTTACTATCTTCTTGAATAATTTGTCGTTGAATTGCATGTGGAAAATTTGTTCGACTAAAACCACGTTGAAATACACGTCTAAGCATAAATGATGTCATTATTCTATCTAAAATAAAATAATATATTTTTTTTTGTTATCATTTAAATTGAAAGGGTTCCTATAGTTTATTTGATGGAGAAAAAACAATCGAAACAAAAACTAAATACAAATTCAGGATAGTCAATGAGAATGGAAGCAAACGACAAATCGTTCAATTTAAATATTTAAACGAAGGCCAATTATAACCATCGATTAATGGATCATCTGGAAATGGTAAATTTTTCTTAACACTATAGAAAGAAAAAGAATAATAATTTTAACAAATTGAAAAAGCATTAAAACTAGGGTTTTTTTTTATTACCGATGTTGATACATGTATTGATGACGAAGAATCTAATGAAAATAAAATATAAAAGTATTCATTAAAATATATATAGTAGTTCTTTACTCGTTTTTGTGCCAGTATACATTCTTTAACATCATCTTTTTCATCTTCACACAAATATCGATGAGTACTTGGCATCTATAAAAGAACAAATCTTTTTTTTAAAAATATTGTTAAAAGAATTGATCTTCAAAATTTTACCATATGTGTACACATACGATATTGTTTAAATATTTTAGCACATCCCATATCACCTAAGCCCATAGCCCAAGGTTCAAGAGCCATATTAAATGGTGAATAATAAACACCAACAGTTGGCGATGGTTCAACAATTTTAGTATGATACCATCGTCTATGCCAACGAACAAATGGATTAATACGTTCTACTGGTTGAATATCTTTATTATAAACAAGTTTTTGCTCTTGTTCCTCTTCTTGTTGACTACGAATAGCTGCTTCTGCTTCAGGTGAACCAGATTTTGGCATATATCGACCAGAATCTGTATGATGACCAATAATACGCATTAATGCAGGCATTTGAGCGACATATGGACGTGTTGGATAAGATAGATTAGCAGACAGAAGAGGAGTTTTTGACTCACTCTTTGCATCTGTTTTCGTATCTTCGACCATATCAACAAATATCTATAAAGAATTGAGAAAAAAAAATCATATTTATATAGTTCATATAAAATTTTTGATAATAAAAATAAATTCATTTACATCTTGTAGATCACTTTCACCATGTCTATAATTAAAATCATCTTTATAAGATTTATTTAAAAAAAACTTTCAAATATGAAATAAATGAAATTTTAGAGATAGACATTATTACAAACAAAAAAAATCAATTGTTTTTATCGTTTTCATATAATTTAAACTAACTGAGTAGACACATCTTCACTTAGTGCAGTTTTTTTTTAAAATATAAATATTGAATTAAATGTTGAATTCGTTGACAATTGACTTTTCAGCAAATATTTAAGTGATGTATTTAGTAAAAGAATTGTATTGACTAGCAACGGATGGTGATAATGGCATCCTTCTGAGAACTAGATTCCTTCGAATATGTACAGAAAAGATAAATTCGATAAACCACTCCAGGAATCAAATAAGCATAATTTTGAATGGATAGTATAAATAACCAATAAGAAGACACGACAGAGGACACTGCATACTATGTTACTCTTTTTCTATTATCTTATTTGCTCTTTATAAGACTGGACAACTTATTATACTGTGTGCGTGCATTTGATTTAATATGGTTGCGATATTGTGATTAAAGCAATAAATCTTCTTTTCTTTTGTTATTTTTCTGTTTACATTTTTTATTTTTCCCAATGGGAAATAAACCTCCTGGAAAACTTCGACAAGCTGATTTAGATTATTTTCGTCATATGACAATGTTTAGTGATGTAGAAATTCGTATGTAAAAAGCAAAAGTAGTTTTCTATGAATTAACTATAAGAGTTTTGTTTTTTTATTTTTACATTTCATAGAAGAATGGTATAAATGTTTTCATAAAGATTGTCCAAGTGGACAATTAACATCTGATGAATTTCAAAAAATTTATGCACAAATTTTTCCTGCTGGTGATTCTTCAGCTTTTGCTAAACATGTTTTTCGGCGTTTTGATGCTGATCGTAATCAACAAATATCATTTCGAGAATTTCTTACTGCATTAAGTATTACATCTAAAGGAGATTTAGAAGAAAAACTTAATTGGGCATTCGGTCTTTATGATACAAATGGAGATGGATTTATAACAAAAGATGAAATGCTTGAAATTATTACTGTAACTTAAAACAAGAAACAAGAATTGAAATCTAGTTTAATATTCATTTTTAGGCAATCTATCAAATGGTTGGTTCAGTTATTAAAATGCCTGAAGATGAATCAACACCTGAGAAAAGAACTAATAAAGTGAAAATTATTTTGCTTAAGAAAAGCAAATTCCTTTGAAATTTTCTTTCAGATTTTTAATATATTTGATAGTGATCATGATGGAAAGTTAACACGTGAAGAATTTATTCGAGGTAATATTTATTTTCTTTATATTATAATCAAAATCTTTCAATTTATTTATAGGTGCTAAATCAGATTCGTCTATTATTCGTTTATTACAATGTGATCCAACATAAAGTCTAACTATTGTGCTAATTTCTTCATCAGAGAATGCTTTATTATCTACGATTCATCTACACAAATAAGATATTTTTTGATATTATATCTATTAGATATTGTCTTCCATATATTTTTTTTCTAATTTGTATTCCACACGAGCATAAAAGAAGTTTGAAAATTATTTTCTGTTCAAATAAAAATAACTATTCAATTGGTTAAAGTAATCCGCGTTTGCCAACTAATTTAATTAAATTTCCTGAAAAAATTCCATATTTTGAAAGAGGACGATCATAAGATGATGGATGCCGATGATGAAGCCGTTGACCACGATAATAAACTAATTGATGATCAATTGAAATACGATATATATGTTGTAATATTTTAGCTAAATCACCACATGTTGGCTCTTTTTCAGTTTTTAAAAGAATATCTTGAACATCACCACCAAATTGGACTTGTAATTTTGTATAAATATGTTCACCTGATGATCTTGCGGAAGGTAAAGGAGTTCGTGAAGATTGGTTACTCATTGTAATGATTTCTAAATTATAATAATATTGATAATTAGATTTATACAAAAAAAAAAAAGTTATTTTCAGTTACTTATTTCTATTCAAGTTCACTAACTTACCACAACACTGTCGTTTTTAAACTTGACTACCAATCGTAAAAGTTGTTGTATGTTTTCTTTGCTTTTTTTCTTGATAGTTGTTTTTATAATAAACCAATTTTTTTTTTCAATCAGTTTTTCATTTATTCTTCATCAACTCGGTCTTTTTTTTTTGCTATTCACTTACAAACACACACTGTTTCAATAGTCGAGAGAATAAAGAACAAAACATACGTTCAAGAGAAAAAAAAAACAATCACTCATATACATAAAATAGAAAAACCAAAAAATAAAGTGAAAATTATGTAATTTATTTAGTTTGATTGTTTTATTCGACTAGCACAAGGTAAGGACTTCCAGGTACATGTTCCATATTTACTCCATAAAGAATTGTTAATAGATATTGACCACGTGTTCGTACTCGATAAGATACTTTATAGATAAAACCAGGAGAATGTGGCATTACACGTTTGACAACAAGACGTTCACAAGGTCCAAGAGGAGAATAAAGACCAACTAAAAGTATACCAGGACCTAAAGATAATTACCAATTAATAATAAATATTTTTTTTCTTTATTTTTAAAATTTATTCATTTAAAACCTGATTGACTAGCATCAATTTTAAATGTTGCTTTTCGTCGTTTTTTAGCTTCATATAGACCAGTTCCAAAAACACAAATTTGTGAAGCATCACCTGTCATTGATGAACGAAGATTATCAAGATCGATATGACTATTAGCATGATTTAATTTCGATTGAATAGGTACTAATGCATCGCAACTAATTGTTCGATTTTCTTTAAATTTATCTAAAATAATATTTTTCTAAAAGAAAATTCTCGTTAAAAAATTCAACAAACCATAAACATGACAAATAAATGGACTTCCTTGAATATGTTTTCCATTATTTTTAGCTGTTATTAAATATTTTCCACTTCGAATTGGTTTATAATGAAACTAAAATAAAAATTTATTAAATTTCAAATGAATTTTATATGATAAAGTACTTACTTCATAACCATATTCAGTTTCATTAGCATCAAGAAAAACAGTTGATGGTCCATTAATACCGACAGAAAAATTTCCTGTACTCGATGATGAATCATATGGTGATTTTGATACAAAAAATTGGCTTAATTCTCCTAAAAAAAAGTATAAGCAAAAACTCATGTGTCGATTCTTTTTTGTTTTTCCGTTCTTTTATTTATTCACCATTACACGATAGAACAGAAAAAAAAATAGAGCGCTACGAGTAGGATTCGAACCTACGCGGGAAGATCCCATTGGATTTCTAGTCCAACGCCTTAACCACTCGGCCATCGCAGCTATGCTTACCAGTGTACGCATGAAATAGTTCTTCTTTACTGTTAACTATTGATTTCATAGAAGAACATGGTCGTACAGTTAATCGACAAGGATTATCGATAATGGGAATATGATTAAATTTTACATTAAGCCAATGATTACCACATGTATTTGGTATAAAAAAAATTTCATAACATTCTAAATTAATAAAAAATAAAAATAAAAAAAAATTGTATTAAATTATTTTTTTTTATTAAAAAACTAGATTTTCTGTATATTAAATTACAGATGTAACTAACGAAATTCTATCCAAAAAAAATTCGGATTATAATTAACAGATAAATCGAAAATAGCTAATTTATTTAGTTAAGTTCACACCTCTAATTGTAGAAAACATTTTGATCCATCATTCCATATCATTAGCTTAAAATCACTCACTTTCCGGAATTTCTAGCGAACAGTTCATCAGAAAATTTTGAAATTTTCAGAGCAGATAAATCTTAACAAGTAGAACAAAAGTTGTCATAGACTCAACGTTCCAGGATGCTATCTTCTATGAGATACTTGGATTACAATGACAAAAAATGGTTTCAATTTTCGCCTCCATTTTTCTCAAGATACTATATTTGATCAAACTGAAATTTTTTTTACAAGTATTAAACACTGTTTGAAGTATATATCTTTTTTGGTTTCTTTTTATTTTTTGTTCTTTGAAAAAGAAGGCCAAAATATTGAAGGCACCCTAAACAAAAAAGAGCATGTTTTTTTGAATAGAGCTTTTTTTGTAAGAATTACCACAAATCAGTAGAAAAATAGTTTTTGCAAAAAAAAAAAGAAATATCGATATCAAACACTGTATAGTATACGTGAAAAAAGTTTTAGCTCGATCGGACATAGTAGACCAAAGAAATGGAAGCGTTTCTGTGCTTTTTTCTTTCATGGTAAAATTGATTTGAGAAAAGCACGAAACAATGTACTCTTTTCGCTATTTCCGTTACGTAAATTTGATTTTTTTTTACGTTTAAAGACAATCTTTAGATTCAAAAATGTATTCAGTAGATGGATACTACTTCTGACTATATCATGGCCATAAAAGCCAAAAATAAAAATATTGGATCACAAAAAAGGGGAATACTCTTAAACTTCATATTTTACGAACAAAAGACATCTGTCTCTATTAAAACCAGTTGGTGCTAGAAAAAAAAAATTTCTCTTTTGTTGTTCTTTCTTTTGAAAGACATTCACTCTAACCTGATTTAGCTGATTTATGCACTGTTATCGGTAAATTAATATTTCCTTGTGGTGCTTGTATATAAGCTTGAAAGACACTGCATGGTGTCTCTGGACGAACATTGACTATACATGAAGTATTAACCTAATATATCAAAGATAAGTTTAGATTTTGAAATAAAATCAAAATCATACGTAAAATTCTATAGGTTCAATAATTGCACGCATTGGAATGTTAGCAGGTGGAACAATTTGTTCTTGAGATGATTGAGCATGTAATGATAGATGATAAGGTGAACCATCAATATGTGTACCATTATATGTTAATGATATATGATATTTACCTGGATATACGAGATAATTGTTTTTTTTCCTGCAAATTGTGTTTTTACTTACCAGATGATTGGCATTTGTAATAAACTCGATAAATTTCTGTATCAATAACTTCAATTTGTATATCAGCTTTGGATGGACCATCAATTGCAATAACAAGTTTTTGTAATTCAGCATCAGGTGCATTTAAATCAAAATGACCTTCAATTTAAAATAATGATTTTTTTTTAACAAAAAAATAAAAAGAGAAAATATACGAACAATGATCATTAACGAAACCATCTTTGAGACCAGGACCACTGGCTCGAATATTTGGTTGTTTTTTGGTACTGATTATTGGATTATCATTGAGAAATTCAGGTGGAGGTGGAGGAAATAGTTCATTACTATGTTGATTTTGTGAACGAGATCGTTTAAATGGAGAAGACTTTTTAGCTGTTGACGAACATAGTGGCGTTACTGGAAATTTGAAAATTAGAAAAAAAAAGAAGTACGAAATTTAACAGTTGTTTTTACCATTGAGATTTGGTGTTGATGGACTTAATATAGATTTATCAGTTGTTTTAAGTAAATCTATGACCAAAAACAATGAAAATAACGGATGTCACAGATTAAACGAGATATAATCATTTTCTTTGTTGTGAACACTTTCTTAACTTCGTTCTATGCTCATTCGATAGGGAATTTTTCACCCTATAAGAATGTGAACTTTCATTTTTCAAACAACCTATTCTTGTGAGAGAAAAATAGAAAAGATTAACACTTTCTCAATCATCCAACTGCAATTTTCTGCAGATATCTATCAATTTGTGTAAGCATTTGCTCACGAAGATCGATCCTAAAAGTATAACATTTAGCATCAATCGATAGAGAAGTTTGTGTTCTCTGCTTCTACGATCTTTTGAAAGTTCCTGGTCCTATCATTTAGAAGAAAAAAAGCATTGAACCAACACCTATTGATATTTTTGAGTACAGTTTGGAAAATCATATTTTCAAAAGTGAGACTTGCTTAATAAAACGTTTATTATCATACCGTCCGATGTAGAATTTAATTCTGAATAGAATGATGCGACTCTTAAGTTGAAGATTAAAAACGATAAAGTTATCTTGAATTAGAAAGGAACAATCATATAATCCTAATAGAAAATATTGGTTTTAAATGTTTTCACATTTTATTACCTAAATTTTTTTTTCTTGCAAAACTTCTAAAATTATGAAATATACATCAAAGGATGAAGACTTGTAAGAGATTTTACGGCATATTTGAAATTACAGATGAACTTTTGTTAACAATGTTGCATTATTTTTTCATTTTTTTTTGGCTATTGCAGTTGGACGATTGAGAAGATGTTAATCGTCTCCATTTCGCTCTCGTAAGAAAAGGTTGTTTAAAAACGAAAGTCCACATTTTTGTAGAACGAAGAATTCTCGACCAAATGATGATAGGACTAACGAAGAACGTGCCTGAACTGACACTCGACATTTGAGCTCATATTGGGTTCACAAAGAGGTCTCAATAAGGCCAAAAAGAATCCTAAAAGGGTTCGTCCTCATGAGCCTCTGGAACTGAGTTATGACCGTTCCAATGAATTTTTATATCATATCTACCAAAAAATCAAATAACAGAATTTCGACCTGAGTTTTTATCCATAGATAAGTCTGATGATAGCCTTGGAAATATTCTGAAAGTTTCAGCCGAAAACAATGTTTCCTTGTCGAAATATTGAATTTCAAAAAATGGTCGTTTAACACAAAAATTGAGTTTACCTGAAAATTCAATATCATAACAAAGGCATATTCTTTTTTGCTGAAACTTTCAAGATATTGCCAGAGTTGTCAGACCTATCTATGAACGAAATTTCAGATAGAAATCCTATTATTTAATTTTTAGCTAAACATTCAAATCAGGATCGAAAATTCAGTAAAGCAGTCATAACTCGGCTGCAAAGAATCATGTGCACAAACTCTTTTAAGATTTTCTAGTGTTACCAAAATCTTCTTGCGAACCCAATATGAGTTTAAACGGCGGGTATTAGGTCAGGTAGTTCTGAAAATGTATCGAAATATTTCAGCAAACAAAAAGAAAATGATTTTGTCCCATCTAATTTGCACCATCCCTATTAATGATAATAAATTCTATTTGATTACTATTCAAACGTCGAAATGGATTTGAAAAACTAAATGAAGGTGGTGTTGATATTGGTACATTTGATGTTTGAATTTCTTGATTTTGTTGTCGTTCATTAAAACTAGCTGTTGTCCGTTTTGATATTCTTCTCATTACTTGACTCGATTTTTGTTTATCATTAATATCATATTCTTGATCAGCTGTTAATTTAATTTCATCAACATGTACAATATATAACAATGTTTCTGTATAAACTAAATCAATTGAGAATAGATAAATATAAAATCAATTCTTAAAACTTACCATTATTTTCATCTGCTGAACTTGAACTACTACTTTTATTACTTAAACGATCCGTTGATGAAGTTAATTTATTATTTGTTGTATAGGAATTGTTATTAGTATTATTAAGAAAACGACGAACTTTTGGCAACATTATACTGTTAAATAAATTTTGTAAAAAAAGAAGTCAAGATCTGAACAAAATAAAGTTAGAAAAGAAAAGAATTGTTCTTATTTATAGTAAAGTTTTTATTTAATTGGATTAAATAGTTTCGATGTATATCGAAAATTTCTTACTCAATAGAGGACGCTAAGGTATAAAAATATTTCCAAACAAGGTGTTTCCAACAGTTCTTTATTTACTATGGCAAGAAAATTCTCAAAAAATAAAAATTAACAAATGGCGTCTAATGAAGAAAGTTGGATATATGATATAATCAATGATTTTATCCATTCATCAATTTGGTTATCACCAATTCAAACATTTATCGATACAAATTGTGCTTGTTTTGATTATGATGATGATGATCATTATCAATTATCATTATCTTCACTCAATGAACAAAAAGAAATATATAAACAATATGAAAATTTAGCTGATTCATTACTAACTAGTCTTAGTGAAGATCTTAAATTAGATATAAATCAAGTAAAAAATTCTTATCAAAAAAATAATTCAATAACAATTGATGAATCTTATGAACAATTATATTCAATAAATGATTTTGATTTATTTACAGAAATGATGAAAAGAAAAAATTTAATTCTTCAATTACAAGCATTGGTTAATTTACAATTAGAATGTGGTATATTAAAACAAACAGATACGAATGATGATCGAGTTTTACAATTATTATTAAAAGCAACTTCATCATCATCAACAAGTAAAACATCGACAGAAAATTCTTCAACAGCTTCATCGAATGTAACACAAAACGACAGAATTGGAATGAATTCTGATAAACATCAACAATTTCAATTAAATGAGGCCAAGGTTTTTTTTTTATGTCTTTTTATTTTAATTTTAAATAAAATGTTTTTCTTTTGTTATAGTCAACTATTGAACCTAAAACAATTGATTCAGTATCTGAAGAAATTCTTCGTGAAAAATTAAAAGAATTAACAATAAGTACAACATCATCCATTGATGATGAAACTGCATCAATTATGTCATCAAGACAAAATTTTCTTAAAAAACAACGTGATTTAATTATTAGACAACAACATAATCAACGTTTTCGAGAATTAGAAAAAGAAAGTAGTCATATTCGACCACAATCAGCTGCTAATGTTGCACGAAAAGCAATGGAAACAACAAATAAACCAGAACAAAAAATATCTAATGATGAATTAGAAAAACGACGAGCTATGGCAGCAAAACTTCGACGAGAAGTAGTTGATAAACGATGAAATTTTCTTTTTTTTTTTTAAATATGTGCAAATTAAAGTCGTTTTGTAAGACATTATAAATCCAGTCGCTTTCTGTGTTCTTTTGTTGCAATAAAATCGCTTATTTGTTGCTTTCTATCAATGGCTCAACGTTTTTTTTCTTTTATTTCGTACATGTGAAACAATTTTCTTTTGTGGTTATTTCAAGATTCATTTTTTTTCAAAATTAATTGTAATAGTAATTTATTGAAAAGAAATATGAAGATAAGTTATGAGGTAGTCTCGAAGTATCTATTACAAATTTTTTTTTTCCAGTTGTATTGTTGTAACACCAATTTATAATTGTTTTCTATATAGTACTAGTGTTGTAGTGCTTGTCATTTGTGTCTTAGTGAACGAAATAAAATATTTCTTCTATCAATTTATCCTATATTGTGTAGATATCTGTGATGGTGGGAAATAGTAAAACAATTTTTTGATTTTTGTTTTTGATCTTTACTAGAAAATAATATTTAAAAAAGAAAATAAAATGTTCACTACTCAATGTTTTTGATCAATATTAGTCAGTATGTACCAAATCTTGATTGTGATCTTATTTATCTTTCTATTTCAATGAGTAGTACATATAACATGAGTACTTGCAAGTTGTGTTGATATTAAACCCAAATTTAGATTCATCAATATCTACATCAAGTTAATCCAATATTTCTATTTGAAATACTAATGGTACTATTGTGAATTGATTTTCATTTGAATTAATTATATCATTTGTTATTGATGGTAACATATCCTCTTCATCATAATTGACATATTCACAACCTTGTTCATGAATTGTATAAGAATTTTTCATACGATTAGGCATATATTCCAATATCAAAACCGATCCAAAACTTTTCAGATTTTGCTCTTATGTGTTGAATTAGAGTATCAATTATTGTAAAACAGTAGTCTTAGCTCATTAGCAAGCTTCACGTAATAGTTCTAGAGAAAGGAAGTTACTATGACGCTGTAATAAACTAGTAACTTTGCACCGCTTGAAAAGAAAGTAAGGTTTACCGATCATTTATTGAAACTTTCAATCTGATTTTTTTGCTGGTCGAGAAAAGGATATTCAGTGAAAATAAAGGTAACTGATAAAACTAGATTGGTAATGTTTCTGGTTGAGCAATCCGACTGTATACATGGTTCCTCAAAATTTATGAAGTAAGTTTTGTCGGACATCGATAATTGGTTGTCAGTGATTTTAGTCGAGCTTTGCAAAAATTCGTTGACTAGTAAAATAGACTTCTTCTAACCGAAACAATAGCACGGAAAAATGCTGAGACACGATCAAAAGATTCGTGTTATCCGATCTCGAATATCTCCAATCAAATCTTATCAATCACCTTTATTTCCATAGAATAGCATTTCTCGAGCGAAAAAAGCCAAACGAAAAGTTTCACTAGGTGATGGGCAGATCTTGAATTCCACGGATTTTACTAAACTGCGCGAATCAGATTGTTTATTCAAAACTTACAAACCGGTCCACTCTACTGCATGATGAAAAAACGTCAATTTTTACCGGTTATATTGAATCGCAAAGAATCAGATCGTTCATACTATTTTATAAACCATCCGAAACCGGAGTTTTGAACGTTTTACACAAACTGAATAAAATGTCTGAGTTTCCCGATTTAATATAATCGGATAAAGCTGAGGTTCCGGTAACTACAATTTACTGCGCTTTTTCTTCCAAAGAATTTTTCTTATTGAGCTAATAAAAGAAAAAACAAACAAACAAAAGTAGAGATACAATATAAAAGAAATCGAACAATGTTATCAAAAAACAAAGAAAAAGTGAATATTATCGAACACAGAATGTACCGTTTCACTTTGATTTACTTTATTAAGAAACCGAGAATAATACAAATATGTTTCAATTCTTCTCTTCTTCACACACTTCTGTTTTATATCTTTCATTCTTGTTATATTTATTAAATTGGGACAAACTTGTTGACTACGAAGCTCGACTTTGACTGAGAATTTTTATTCACGCAGTTTCAGTTCCAATTGTGACGTTAGACAAAGAAATCTTTTCGATTTCAATGCCATTAACTGTTATTGTGTAGCTCCGACTCTGACTGTAACAGAGGCATAGTTGAAATAGGATTTTGATATTCAATACAGATTTCTACATACCAGTCGACAACATGTTTTTTTGTTTTGTTGTATTCTTGTTTATTGTTTCAAAAAGAAATCTGATGATTTTTTAATATAAATATATCATTAGAAAACTATATTAAAGAAAGGCAGTATGAAAATATCACATTACATTAAGTTTGACAATGAAAAATTGGAAATCTTATTGAAAACATCGATCAGTCATAAAATAAAATTTAATCTATAGACCAAATATTATATACTTCCTACTGCTTTCGATGTAGTCATTCACTCGATTATAGATTAAAATTTATTTCTAATTTATGCTATAAAGAAAACATATTTTACAATTGTCTTCGTAAATCTAATCAGATTACTCAAATATTCTATATTTCATTTTTATATTTCTTTTATTTTTGAATAAATGATTTCATCACTATTAATACATAAAAAAGCAACAGTATTTTTTTAATAATATTAATCATTACTATCATTTCGAAATCAATCATCAATTGTTAATAAATATGTGATACAAAGATGATGAGAAATGTCCAAGCATTATACATAGATATGTATGACTTTAAAAATGAATATGATATTTGTCAATAGTCGTACAATTTTAATTTCAAATCGAATTAAAAACAAAAAAGAAAAATCTATTCTTCTATTTAAATATTTTTCTCTTTCTACTGTAATCAAATATTATTTGATCTATCTACTTGTTGCACATAGTTAGCTAGTGATATCTACCGACAATGGCGTTTTGAATTATGTCGAGGTTCGTTGCCTAGCATTCTTCAATATTAAATGGTTGTTGTAAACTTCTGTTTTAAAGATAATAGTGTAATCGGATTCTTGTCTAAATTGACTATTGATAAAAGTAATGCTTCGTTCACCAAATAATCGTTTTAATTATCGTCAAACACCATCGAGTATTGGGAATTATAATGCATTAAATGAACTCGTAATGAAATCATCAAGTCCTCGAACATCAGGTCATTCACTAATGACACAAAATGATAAATGGAATGATGACAATCGAACATTACGAAAATTACTTGTTGATCAACCATTAAATCCTTCTCAATCTCGATCACAAACATTAGAGAAATTACTTGGTGATCAACCATTAAATCCTTCTCAATCTCTATCACGATCATCAAATGTTGCCTCATTAAAATCAATAATTATCGAAGGACAATGGAAATATCGAGGACATGACGACGATCGTCTTCGACTTAAAACAATGGGTATTGAAAATTTAGTTGCTATTTGTCATGATATTATGAACGTAACATTTAAATCAACTAGTGAAGAACAAAAAAAACGAAGAAAATCTCTATCAACAAATTTTCGATGGCCAATAGTAAAACTTGATGAATTTAACAAATTAACTAAAGTTGATAAGGCATCTTTAAATCGTGCTCGTCTGCTTAATCTTATGACAATTGTGTATGAAGCTACCACAACAAATACTTCAAGATCTCAACTTGTTCGTATTTGGCGTGAAGCTTCTCGTCCTTCCAAATCATCTCAATCTCAACTTCAACCATTAATATCTTATGAACAGGCTTTTCGACATTTAATTCGTAAACCTAATAATCACTTACTTGAAATAGCACTGCATGCTTCTTTAATAAGTACTCATAATCAATCTGATTTACAACGATTAGGTGAAAAATTAGGTGTTAAAAGAAATCAGTTTGATATGGATTCAATTCGACATTCAACAAAAGCTTTTCAAAATCTAATTAAATTATTACGTGAACTAAATTTAAAACAAAAACAAGAACTAAAAAATATTGATACAAAGAGACTACCATATAAACCAAAAAAGAAACAAGATCTATATGCAAATGTTGCGGGTACAAGATTCCGTCTAAGTAAGTCAATTTTTTCTTTAAGTAATTTAAGAGAAGAACATTGTTCTTCTCTTCTCTATCAAATTCGATTGAAAACATAATTACATAAAATAATCTATTATTGTTTAATAATAATTAATTGTTAGTTTTCGACTGATTGAATTCACATCAACTGTTGGATATATAATATTCTATAAATTCAGTAGATTCAAAATCAATTCTTGAGCGAATGAAATGTCTATGAAAATAATATTGGAGATAACATCCTTCTAACTATAGGAAGAGAATAGTTATACAGTTGTTGTTTATATAGAAAATATAAAGAATTCGAATGAAAAGCAAAAAAAGGTAATCGTCATTGATTATACGTGGTAAAAAGTATATCTGTATAAATTGAGTTATGTTTTTCGGCATATATCATGGTGAAGAAAAATGTCGATTGACTTATGAAATCATCAATATGGAACTAATGAGTCCACATATATTAACATCTATTTTACTTTTGATTTCAACATACTACATTTTGTCATAAATAAGCTTGGAATTAGAAACAAAATTAAAACAAGGATTCATGTTTTCGGTAATTAGTTGTTCGTAATAAAACATGTGACGCTGCATATCTTTTTTTTAAGAAGATAGACATCAAGCAAAAGATTATTATGTTGAAATGCATTGAAATTTTATTGCTTAAATTTTAGTTCGTCAAGCTGTTGAAACGTCGGGTTTTTCCATAAGTCCAGATCATGATTTTACTTGCAATCTTTTGTGGAACGATTCATTAATTTCTATTGATATTGTATCAGCACTTAAACCTTATCAAAAAGTAAATCATTTTCCAACAATGAATGAAATATCACGTAAAGATCTATTAGCTGCAAATTATGACAGGTATATTTTATTCATTGAATTGTTCATTATTAAATATTAATCATCTTTTTTTTACTCCAGATTATCAAATTTTGCTCCTAAGGAATATAATTTTGCTCCGAAAACATGGATATTACCAAAGGAATATAATTTATGGTATTCATATGCATCGAATGAACCAAAAAAAGATCCAACTATTTACATTGTGAAACCAATTAATGCAGCAATGGGACAAGGGTAAAATTCTTTCAGAGTTTCTATTCTTTTCTATTAAAAAAATATTTTATTATACAGAATTTCAATCTGTTGTGATTATAAACGGATTCAATCCATGGATAATTACATCATTCAAGAATACATACGAGAACCTTATTTAATAGAGGGTTTTAAATTTGGTACAATTTCTTTATCATTAAATATTTTTGAAATACTTTTTTTGTTATTATTAAGATATTCGCATCTATGCTTTAATAACTTCCTGTGATCCACTACGTGTATTCATATTTAATAATGGTCTTGTTCGTATTAGTTCGAAAAAATATAAAATACCTAATTCGAAAAACGCAGTATGTTCAATGTTTCAATCATTCATTTTTATATACAAATAAAAATGTTTTTTGTTTTTGTTTAGTTTAATCTTTCTATGCATTTAACAAATTATTTAATCGATGAAAATGATATGGATGATGATTTCGATACAGATAATGGAAAAATCCATTCACTGGAATTTTTATTTGAATATTTAAAAAAACAAAACCAAGATGTCAATAAATTATGGAAAGAAATACAAGTAAAAGAAATATTTAAAAATCAATAACTAAATATAATTTTTCATTTTATTTTAAGAATATTGTAATAAAAACAATATTTCTTGCTGAACCGCATATATTAACAACTTATCGAATGTGTCGTCCAGGAATATTACCAACAAGTGAAAGTGTTTGTTTTGAATTACTTGGTTTTGATATATTAATTGATAAAAAATTAAAACCATGGGTCATTGAGGTATGTTTGCAAAGGATAGGTATGCATAAGGAACATTTTTAGACTATCCTTAGTTTTCCTTCATTCATAGTTTATCTAATGTTGAGTTTCATAAGGAATGGTTCGGTAACAAAATAATGGAATTTGTCAACGACCAAAACCCTTTATTGTTCAAACTATTGATAGACACGTTTGTATCATAAATGAATAAATTATGCATGGGACAGTGATTCGTGCAAATTTTCCCATACTGAGGCGTTTTTGATTGGACCCTGATGAAGACCGCAGCTGAATTTTTCGAGAAAAAAGAAGTACACCACAAAACTTTGAAATACATATAAGTCGATTTAGTTTTTTATATTGATTCCAAATGTGTTATTACTTGTAACTAAAAGTCTACTTTTTCCAATCAAAACCTGTTAAAGAAAAGTGAAATATGCAAAACAAAAATGTTGTTTAAACGAAACCGAAGTCGTCTTATTTAACAAAGACTATCTCTAAAAAAAATCGAAAAGCATCTGTTTTTGTAGTCCTTCTTCCGAGAGTTCAAAATCAATCAAAATCTCATATTATTTTTTTTCATTTCTCGAGATATTGAGAAAATAGTGAGCAGAAATGATAATATAATTATATGATTTTCGTGTTCATTTAGAGCACTATTTATGAAATTACTCTGCAGCACTCAACTATTCGATCTGAATATTTTACTAGACATAAACTATAAAATAGATAATTGATTGACATAGTTTTCAGTTGGAAACGCTTTAGTATGGGGAAAATTTATGCAAGTCACCGTTCCATGTATGAATCATCCATTTATGGTATAAAGGTGTATATCAATAATTTGAGCAATGAAGTGTCTTAATCATTGAGAAATTGCTTTATTTTGTTATCAAACGATTAAAAGTGAAATTCGACATTATGTAAATCATGAATGAAAAGAAACTGAGGATGGTCCAAAAAATGACCATTATGCGTCTCTGTCCTTTCATAATCGATGTTTTTTTTTCTATTTAAATAATTTAAAATAGGTTAATCGTTGTCCAAGTTTTGATGTTAACCGACAAATTGAATTTGATATTAAAATTAAATTATTATATGAAACATTTGATTTACTTCGTTTTCGAGTATCTGATCGAAAGAAAAGTATTGCTATTGAAAAAATTGAAGCACAACGTCGATTGTATTCAAATATAGGAAAAGATAAAAATGATCAAACTAATGAATTAAATAAAATGGTATAAATATATTCTTATTTAAAATTTTTATTTTAATGTTTTTGTTTTCAAATAGAAAGAAATTTTATATCTTTTTCGACGAGAAAAAGAACGTGAAAATTTTGAAAATCGTCATTCAGGTGGTTTTGTACGTTTGTTTCCAGTTAATGATCAAAATCGAATGAATGAACTAATGAATATTTTAACAAAATGTTTTCAAGTTTTATATACAAATAAAAATGATTCATCATGGACTATGAAATATTATCATCAATATGATGAAGAAGAAATATTAAATATGATAACTCGATTAGAAGATATTTATCAAAAAGATCAAAAAGAAAGTTCAAGATTAACTTATGTAAGACTTAATTTGAAACATTAAGTCATATTCGCTTACTTCACATAGAAAAAAATCCTTTAGGATTTGCTTAGTTAGTCTCCTATTCAATAATATTGCTCGATGAATTTGTGCAAATTGTTATTTCCTTGATGATTTACATCGAACAATATTACGATTGTTAAGTTATTACACTTATGAAAGAAGTCCTATAACTGATTAATTGTTTTAGAGTCGGGGCAATGTGCGTAATGTAAACCTAACAAGTTATGAATATTGTGAGATCAAGTGGGGCTTTTAGCTTATTGCTGCCGAGATACTGCATTTTTAGAGTTTTTATCAATCAAAGTCGTGACGCCCCTTATGAACATCGGAAAAAAGTGATTTTCGAATGTCAACTTGAAGTTTTGCACAAAGATAGACCTTGAACGGAATAGTCTATTGTGAAAGTTTCAGATTTTTTCGTTCTTCCTACCTTGCGATACTGCTATGGTAAAAGCATGTCTTTTATATCGTTTATATACACTGGTAGATTTGCTATTCTTATTTTAAGATAGGAGCAAATGAAAAGGCCTAACATTTTCACAATAAACTATTCTTTCTAAGGCCTATCTTCGTGAAAATTTCAAGTCGAAATTCAAAAACTAGTTTGTTCAGTATTCCTAAGAAGTACCACGTCTTTCATTAAAAAATGCCATAACAATGTAGTATCTCGCCAGTAATAACCTAACAGATTGAACTCTTTTCATGTTAGTTATAAATCACGACGATCTACATGATGCACATTGTTCCGACTCAAAAGCGATTGATCAGTTGAGGAACTTCCCTTGTTACAGAGATATTGAACTATGTGAATACTATTTATATTAGCGTATGAACTTGCCAGTTGGACATAGATTGCTCATCTATTCATATTAATTGTTTCAAATTTATCATAAAAATGAACGAAAAAAATATGTTTATTAGACAAAAACAATTCAAAGAGTATAGTCTCAAGAATATTAATTGCTGTTAATCTGCATAACAATTGCATCTTGAATATTAGTCCAGTTGTGTATTGTCGAATAAACTTTTGCAGTATTTCTTAAGGAAAGACTTTTCTGATTTTCATCAACAAAATCTTGATGCAGTTCTTTAAAAATCTATATCTAAAATACTAAAATAATCAAATTATGATAAAAGTATTCTCCTTCATCTTCTGATAAAATACGATTAATTGATAGTGCACAGAATTATTGAAAAATATTGTCGTGGTATCTATTACTAAACTTCATTGAATAGTTTTGTTCGAAGTATTTTGTAGTGTTTCATGTTAGCAAGAGACGAAAAAAGTTGAACTACAAGATGTCCGATTCTTTCGTCTTGAATATTTCAAAATAAAACCGATGAAAATTGGCTGATAACATTATTTCGAAGATATTTGCTATGTTTGTACAAAACGATTTTGTCTATTTAGGCATCCAATAGTAGCCTTGAATTAAATCGTTTATCATCTTCGACTAGTTTTATATTTGAAGTAAGTGATGACGAAAATGAACTTCGATCAGATTCATCACGTTCTGATAAAATTAAAAAATCTCCATCATCAACAAGTGACTCATTTATGAAAAGAGTATCAACACAAACATCATCAAATATTCTTCGATCAAGCTCATTATCACCATTAAATATTCCAAAACAACAATCAAACGCATTTGTTTTAACAGGTGATATTAGTCGACCACGAACAGCATCAGATAAAATGCCACCAGGTGTATCGGCTCAACGTATAACAGAAAAAAAGGCTTATTCTACATTACCAACATCATCAAAAAATATTGATCAACAACGATCGAACTCACCAAGAAATACTGATCAACAACGATCGCACTCACTAAAAACTACAAAAACTCATTATGATAAGTCTCAAATGGTTACATATTCATCTATTGTACAAGCAACTCGACAACAACAATTAAATAATCAATCGATAGCAGCTGATATTACAAAAGTATTTAAAAAAAAGACTTCCTTAATTTTATGTTTCTTCATCAATTTTTTTATTAGGAACTTCAATTAACAGATAATGATTTAAATCGTCTATATCAATTAATACTTGATCAAATGAATAAATTATGTATTCATTATCCAAATAAATCAAATAAACAAACATATCGAATTTGTAATGAGGTTTGTTTAATTTCAAATTCAAATTTTTATTAATTCATTTAAAAAAAAACTAGATAATTGAAAACTGGAATAGCTATAAATCCGACATCGGTCGATATTGGTTAGTTGAATTCGATGCAAATAAAAGACAATCAATTATAGATATTGTTTGGAATAATGTACAACAAATAATTAAAAAAGTATGCATTCTTGATGAACTTGTTCAACAATTACCACTAAATCGTCATTTAATGAAATTACAACGACGTTTATTAGCTAATCATGGACAATGTTTATGGGACGCATGTCAAAATAAACATAAGTAAGTATATTATAGATTTAGATTGTTCTTAGATAGATGAACGATGAGCACAGGAGCGGTAAGTACAAGGAAAGTTCAGTGGAGAAAAGTTAAGCACACATAAAAATTAAGGTGAACATGATGTTTATTGAAAAGATGAGTGCTGTATCTGAGATGGTGAAGGTGCTGAAAAGATTTACACCCATACCCACTCATATATTACGAATAAATTCTAGTCAGCCATGAAAAAACAAGCGTGTGAGTGAAGAGAAGACCTACACCCACAACCTCTTCATGTTGTTATTCTGTTAGGCCCAGATAGTACGAGGCTGAAATATGGAACTCTCAAATCTCACGAGCTCATATGTAGAGAGTCTCATTTATCGGGGCTTAAACGTCAGCCGTTCATCTGTCTATGTATCAAACCGTCGATAGATTGTTTCGTATAATGTGCGCTAGATCGACGGTGTTTGCCATTAGTTGTGAAAACCGGCGGTATACCAGCAATTAACAGACGATAGTTTGATACCTAAAGAGTTGTGCATCCTCTGACTACCACTCTACCGCAGTATACCGATAGTTGTTCTTTGAACGGCAATCTATTGTCGGTATACCGACGGTAGAGCGGACAAACGTGAGATATAGATACCTCATTCAGATATTTGAACTTAAATTGAATTCATCGCATACAATATTTAATTGCAATTATTTTTGTTAATATGTATGTATTGTTAAAAATAAAAATAATAATTCATTGATCATTCCACAGACTTGATATTTACTTTGGTCTTGTCTTGTATTTAAGTTTTTGTGCTCATCGTTCCGATTTTCATTTTTCTTTTTTGAGTTTTCTTCTTTTTTAAATAGTTCATGGGAATCATTATTTGTGAAAAGTACAAATCATTTGACGAACATTGAATTAGATTGTTGTTATCGTTTTGTTGATTTGTGTAGAGAAGCTTTATTTATTGTTTATCGATATTCAATTGATGAAAAAATTTATCAACAAAAACAAATTGATCAAGGATTAACAGTAATGATTAAATCTTAAAATATACATGATTATTTATTGTTTTCATCTGTTCTTTTTTCATCTGACATATTTTTTATGTGAATAAAGGAATTTATTCGGGTTAGCTTTGCTTTTATTTTTAACCGGAATAGACAACAAAAAGTATTTATATTTATCATTATTATCATTCAAATGTAATAAATACAAAGGATAAGAAAAGCGCGATATTTCAAAAAAAAATGAGAGATAAATCATAGATACACATATGAAATATTTTATAGCTTACAATTTCTTGTTTCTTGGTTATTTAGCATATAAATGAATAGTTCTTCATGTATGTGCAATGTCACTGTAAAGCTTTGTTAATTGACCTATTTACGATACTTTTAAGATATTGATTGTATTATACGACTTTAAATGAAGTTCTTATGTTATACTAAAAAACAAAAACATTTGTCTTAAAAAAAACTAGAGCTTATAGGTTATATTTAGTCTTGATACATAGAAATTAATCTAATATGTGTAAATGTATTTATTGTGTGAAACTTACATAATCGACTTTCATAATGTTTTGTTTTGTGTACTCATAAAGATATTCTCATAAATTCGTACACGAAATATCAAGGACTATGAAATAAAGCCAAGTAGATGATTGTAAAATTATTTATGATTGATATTTATGTGCATTGATTGATGCGCTACTAAGACGAACTACATTTACTTTTTTACTCATTTGATATTGACGAATTTATCTGACAGAACATCTATAAAGTCAAAAGTTAATTTAATTTAGAAGATTTTGCAAACAAGATAAAGACATGCGCGTTTCGTAATTGAATAAAGTTTTTAAAATAAACTTGTACAATACTAGACAGTCACTATCGAATATATAAAGGATATTACATAAGTAATGACCCAATTTTTAAGGGTTTTACTCCTTAAAAATGGGGTCGTTACTTATAAAACATTCTTTCTTCGGCGTCTTTGTCAATTGTCTTTCAAGGTTGAATATTAAGATAAAAGTTTCTTTTCAATTTAATATACACTGTTAATCAAATAGTGCTCTTTTTAATGATGTAAGCTTCGGATCTGTATATTAAAAACAAATTAGGCACGCTAAGGTAATATTACATTCGTTCACGCTATCATACACTCATGTTCAAAATCTTGTATTAACATTCAAACTAGAAAAAACGATATCAAGCGTATCGTTCTTGATTTTGTCCATATCCCCTGACATTGAAGCAAAAAATACAAAAGAGTGATGATAAGCAGACAAGTATATACATATATGTATTTAGTCATTTTCCGTATGATCAATTTTCACCTTGATTTGTTTTTTCCTATTGGTAGTGTAAAGATATCAACACCTTCTTTTCTATTACGTATTATATAAAGACACATCATTTAAACATATTCATACGATTCGTATATATATATATATATATAATGTTTGATTCTTATCACTATGATCCATATCTACTGTCAAGTACATGTCCATATTCTTGTGGACTTGTTCAATTTGCTTTACGAATAGGTGGAACAATTGATCCAGAATTTTTAAGTCAATGTCAAATAATGGATCCAAAATTTCAAAAAGCTGTCGATGAATTAAAACCAATACCATTGAAATTCGAAACTCCATCAGATCATTATGATTATCAAGCAGATATTTATCTTGATATGGATGCGTCTAATGCAACAAATTTTTATAATTCATGGGACTTTAACGAATATAATTCATGGTTAGGAAGTACCGATCCATGGCATCTAATGGATAACGTTGATAATGATATTATTATTGATTGTATTTGAATAGAGAAAGAGAAGAAATGTTAACTTTTCTTTCGTCATAATTTCATTAATAAAATAACTCATTTTTTTTTTACATTTCGTAATATGAAAGAAATCCTTTGAATTAACTCTTTCTTTCTTATATGATATAGTTCAATGAATATTGCACGTGATGTATGATTGTTTATTCTAACTTGATATTTTTTCTGCATGAATACAGAATGAATCAAAATCGAAAACATAAAAATCTAACTAAAAATTAAAAAAAATTCTTTATTGAATTTTTTTTAAAAACATTTTATCTTGAGAAATTTGTTCGATAGGTAAAATTAATTCATTGATCATTTCATCAATAATTCTTCCACTATCTCGTGATTCAATAGTAAATAATATTTGATCAAACATAGTCATATAACAATAAAGTTCTAACAAATTCCATTCATCATTTGTTAATAACATATTTCGTGCATTTTGATATTCGATTAAAAATTCTTTAGCATAGTCTGTATTAAATTTTGATCCACATGAACACCATAAACATAATGTCATAGCGATATCCATCAGAAAAGGTCCAAATGACATATCAGCAAAATCAAGTACAGCAGCGATTTTATTTTGATTATGATAAAAAAGAACATTTTCATCATGAATATCAATATGTATAAAACCTTTCGGAAGATCTTTTTCAAAATTTTCTTCAAATTTTATTTGTTCAAGTTCATCTTCAATTAATGGAATTTGACTTGTATGTTCATCCAGGACTTGACGTATACGTTTATATAAAGCTGGATAATCTTTTTCAAAATCATAACATGAATTTACAAGTTGATATTTAGTATAAACAATATTAATTCTTCGATGATTAAATGTAAAACCAAAATTATGTTTATCAATTGAATGCATTCGACCAAGAAATCGACTGATTTCTATTGTTTGCCATAATTGACGAACAGGTTTGTTCGGTGCATTAATATATTTAATTCCATCAATAAATGGGAAAATTGCACAATAATGTCCATTATTAATTAAAAAAATTCCCGGCGGATCAATCATTGGTACAACTGAAAGATGATATTGTTTAAAAAGATATGAAATAAAATTTAATTCAACTTGAATATCTTCGAATATAATTGCTTGTTCTTCTTTTGGAAGGTATTCTCGAAGAATATAAGTTTTTCCATTTGTTTTTATATGAAATTTACATGTTAGATTTACCCATCCATCAGTTATTTGTTCGATTGATGAAGATGAAAGTTCACCTAATGAATAATTATTTAATATTGAAGCGAGTTCTTCATATGTAATCATAATCTGTAAAATATGAATTTCAACATGCAATCTTTTTCAATAACGCCATCTATTAAATTCTTAAGATTAAATTTAATTAAAACTCTATTGATATAAACTTAAAAATAGAGGTAAGTGTTGTCAATCTTACTTTTTTTTATGTAAAATAAATAGAACAATGATTGGTAGTTAGTGTCATTAAATATGACTCATATGTTATTGTGTCATCATTATCACCATTCATGTGCACGATTGTGAATCGGCAGTGAAAAATAGCGAACATCTCAAATGATTCTTATCAAATTTTAATAGATATTTTGATCTCTGTTTGACTTAATATTTTAGGTTCGAATCGAAAATGAAAATTTAAATAATGATAAGAAAAATGTTGTGTATGAATGACTAGAAATTATTTTTAATTATGGATAGTAGTCTTGTATTATTTACCTTTACACTTATTTATTAACCTACTGATAAGATCAAATAAAAAATACGATTTTATCAATATAATATATTAGATATTATGCATTAATAGTGTTTCTACAGAACTAAATTTAAACTCATTCAAAATTCATTATACAATAATTGAAACAAATTTCGTTTTAATCAATGTACGAAAATCTTGCTTCTAGAACAAGACAATAATAAACTATGTTTAACAATATTTTTAACAATGCTATTATATACTTGTCAATATTTAGTTTAGTCAATAATTTAATCTTCAATATGATGGAGATATTCTTTTAGAATATTTTTCAAATAAGAAATTTCTTTCAGATTTTGTTACTCTCAATATTAATGCAGCGATTGAGTAATATATACCGAATATATCTTGGTCATTATCCTCCATTCATCATTTATCATCTGTTTATATACAAGTTAGATATGGTTCTAACACTGAAAATTTAGCTCCATATGTTTTACAAAAATTACGTAAAACAGCTAATCATATTGAACAAGTAACATAGAATGTGCATATGGTGATGATATATTCAAAGCACTAGTTCGTGTTTAGATGATTAAATGTCAATCGACGATAATTTTTTCATGAATATTTTCATATTAGTTATACAGATAATGATAAAAAACTTCAACCATCAAATAAATCAAAAATTCCTTTGATTAGATTCGATAAAAAAAGAAAAGAAAAATTACTTATTTTAGATAACAAATGTCAAGCTTTGCATTTATTTTTGATATAATTTTTTCATGTATTATTACACTTATACTTCTTTATCGTTGCGGTAATTATCGCCGGCAACGTCCAATAACAACTGGTGCTGTATTTATTGCATGGTTTTTTTCATTTCTTATGGTTTTTATTCTTCCATTTGATATATCACTTGTGTGACAAATAATTCTTTTTTTTTATATTTTATTTGTTATTATTTTAAATTTTAGGCTGCCTATCGAGATTGTTTATCACTTCCATCGACAACAGTAACACCAATAATTAATGGTTCAATTAAAGTAAAGATATATTTTCATGTAGAAAAAATAAACGAAGAATATTTATAGAATGTGTCATCAAGTGACGCATGTCCTAAGCCATGGTCTTATGTGGATCCGAAATCATATGAAGTTTTATGGCGTATTGTTTATTGGACATCACAAATTCTTACTTGGTATTAGTTTAAAAGAATATTAAATTAGAAAATTAATTTTATTATTTTTTTTTTCAAGGCTTATCTTACCATTAATGCAATCATTTTGTGAAACAGGTTAATAAGATTTCAATTGTTTGTTTATATAATTTCTTTTTTTTGTATTTGAAATATTTTTTTAGGAGAATTTTCTATTAAAGGAAAAATAAAATATGCCATTAAAGCAAATTTAATTTATTATGGAACACTTTTATTTATCTTTATTATTCTAATTATTTATGTAGCAACTAAAGTTCCATTAAACTCATCAAATTTTACGGTAAAAAAATTTTGTAAATTTAAACAATGAGGAATCGATTAGGGAATTTAGCATATTCTATTCTCCTTCTATGATTGTCGATGAAAAAGAAAAATAAAAAACAATAGTGTGCAAAATTTTCAGTAAAGCTGACTTATTGATTACAAACCATTGTCTATTATAGTATGCATAGCTACATATATCCCTGAAAAGCAAAAGTTAGCCACTGTATTTTTTGTACATCGTTATTATAACAGCATATTTTTAAAATAATAATACTATATTCAGAAAGCGCATGAAATTCTCTACCACCATGTATATTTGTATTTTAATTTTCACTTTTGAATGATTAACATAAATTGAGTATAATGAAGACAACATGATATTCAGATTCCCACAGACATGATTTTGTCACTGTAACCAAA